>VOQK01011585.1:9215-20067 GCA_015052645.1 Benitochromis conjunctus
GGCGGTCCATGATGTCACTCAGCTGATATCCACAGAGAGGATATGATCCACAGGCCTCACACGGTTGGACTACACCATCAGGTTCTGCAGCTTGTAAATGGTAGCCCTTCTGCTCTGCACCCTGTGAGTTCAGCATGGCTGCACACCAACCAGTTGTCAACGTGCAGGTTGTATTTAGAGAGGCCATCCCGTTTGCGATGGTCCTCCAGAGCAGAACAAAGTCTACAATTGCCAGCTGTAGGCCATGATAGTGAAGTTGGAGTATGTCTGGCTATGGATAAGATCCTTTTTGGGGTAGCAGCTGAACAATTTGGAGGACAACAGTAACCTGGCCAGGGAGCCAGCTGGCAGAGAAAACCTGAAAGGCCAGGACTAGCAAGCAAGTGAACAAAATAAGAGTCAGAGAATGGTCCAACAGTAAATCGATCACAGGTGACATTGTTCTTTCAGGCAGATAGAAAGAATTCAAAATATGCTAAAATTAATCATGACATACTGAATTTGGGGTGCCATTCATATACCTGGGAAGGCTGCCCGAGGAGAGTCTTTGTGTGGGAAACTGCTATCTCATTTACTCAGCCAGTGTTTAATTTACATATTGGTGTTGAAGGAACTGATGTAACACACCAGTGGTTGTGTTCCTTTAACAGCAATCACGTATTTGGCGCTGCGAAGTATTGATTTGTTCTGACTAATCCTCGAGCTACAGCCCTGTCCAAAAAGAGATTTTTGCTTTTTTCATGACAGGCAGATAGAGTGCTAATTAGAGTCAATAAATGTTAATGCCTCGTGTCCAGCCAACTTTTTTTTGCCCCTTGGTCAACTTTTAAAAAATGTCTTAGGCCAAACAAAAGTCAGTCAAGGTCTCTTCAGGTTGTACAGGTGGTGGAAAACGTTGGCTGGCGGCCAGAGAATCTGTGGAGACGAGGCATTAGTCATACAACAGACACACTGCCCATCACCGTCAAACACACTTTTCCTGACACACACGCAACTGTCTAAAAATGCTCCCATTCACAACTGATCTCTTTCATTGGATCTGACAATTTGTCTAAACCACTTCATTTATGTAATTTATCAAAATCATGCTGATTCCACCGCAGTGCCCTTCTCTCTACCTCAGCTTCTCCATCTGACCTTTTTCACTCCATTGCAGCCCAGCTCTCCTGCCAGCTGTCAGCCCGTGACCTCAGCACCACCAGCAGCGCCATGGACACGGCCGCTTTGACACTAGACCCTGAGAGCTGCCCCTACTGCGCCAAGGCCCTGGCCAACGAATCGGAGGGTGGGACTGAGGGCAACGAGACACCTGGCGACTCAGACAGCGATGGGGTATACGAGTTCACTCAGGACCTCCACCACAGGGACAGAAGAGACAGCCGGCAGCCCAAAAGGAAGCACCAGGGACTGGGGAAAACAGCCGCCAAGGTTGTTCACTTCTGGAGGCTGGTGTGCGACACGTTTCGGAAGATCGTGGACAGCAAGTACTTTGGCCGAGGGATTATGATCGCAATTCTGATCAACACTCTGAGCATGGGAATCGAGTACCATGAGCAGGTGGGTAATGTGTGTTTCTCTTTAACAAAAGGATGTGCAGTTGCCATGCTGTGACATTCAAATGCCTTGAAAAATTTCTCCTGATGCGTAATGGTCACGCAGATAGAGAACGACTGTAGGAAAGTATTAGTTTGAGTTGTACATCCTCTGTGTGTGCATGTGTCATTCTGTGCGATTTTGCAAGCAACACCGCTCCCACAGGCCCAACTGGAATTCCTGATGTCTCTCTCTGGTCTCATTTGTTTACATGAGCATAATTACAGCCATGTGAGAGAGAAAACGGAAAGAGACAGAGCGAGAGAGGGAGGAAAGTAAAGAGGTGATTTAACGGGTAGGGAAGGCCCAGCAATGTCTGACGTCAGATTTTCTCACTCTTTCCCTCTCAATCTGCTGTTTGGTTGTTTTTATCCCTGTGCTGCTGTTTCTTTGACCCAATTTACACCTGATATTCACATGCAATGTGTGCTAGCGATAGCTAGTCTGGATTAGTAATAGTGCATGCTAATGTAAGGTGTAAATACATACAGCATGCTCGGAAGACCACATCTGGATACGGTCTGACATTCAGTATGATCAGATGTCGCCCAGGTGTCAGTCCAGTCTGTTTTAAGTTTCTGTGAGGACAAAAAAAGTAAATCTGCTGAAGACAGTGAGTGGTCTCACTGAGCGTCGGCATTCTTTCTTAAGCTGTCTGTTAATTAAGTTACAGTCAAACTTTTCATTGTCAAAGGAAAATATGCAGTACGTAAAGTGCTTTTGACAGCTCCACCCAGCTGTGTGTATATATATATTAATGCAGTTGTACTGCAGACTTTTATTGGCATTGATACTGTCTGTCTATTATTAATGATGTAACTGATCCTCTTTTTCTATGTCAGTATAACATTTGATCTTTCGAGACGATTTCTTTAAGTGGAGTCTATTGATTTTTATTGAGGTTACAGAGTTTAAAAGAGGAATCAGGAAAATACTCGTACTGGTTGTTTGTATTGGGACAGTGCATCCTGAAAGTCACAGAGCATCACTTTCTCCACAATTTGTCACGTCGCAGCCTTAATCCAAAATGGATTCAGTTCATTTTTCACCTAAAATTTCTACATTCAATACCCCATAATGACAAAGCAAAAAAGTTTGCTTGAAATTCTTTCAAATTTATTTAAAATATATTAAAAAATATCACATGTACATAACTAATTACAGTCTTTGCCATGAGAGGAGAACCAATCAGGCCTGCGTGGTAGAATCTCGTCAGTTAGGTGCCTTTTTTCTGCTTGAATGATTTATTGTTAATTGGCTTAAAAAACGAAAAAAGCCTTCTGAAAGCTTAAAACAATTTCAAGCAAAATATTAAAAAAATGGGAGGTGGCTCAAGACTTGCATTTGATATTTTTTGCCTTACCAACGCTTTACTAATAAACACGATTTAGTCCCCCTAAAATTAAAGTTCATTAAAAAAGAGAAATTTAATTAAAAAACAAAAACCCAAACTGTTGCATACACTGAGTACAGCTTTATTTCTTTTTTCATATACACTTACACATACAAACTGTACTCTTTATACATGAGAGAGAAAAAAAACACCTTCTGTACAAACTGGTGTCTGATAATTGCATGACTAAAAAATGTGTCAGTAATTTCCATTGCTTTCACGACAGTTTCTCTAGTGTTGGGAATTTAAACTCCGGCTATAATTAGAAGCAATTCCCAGGGTCAAGAAGTATGTCATGTTTATTTTCCAAGCAAATTCCCTCGAAATTAAAGATTTGGTAGCTTCATGAAACTCATTGAACATCTGTTTCCATTCTTCGTCAGTTATTTTCGTTGCCAACTCCATACAGGCACTGAATACATTTCCTTCAGAAGGTATTTGGCAAAGCAAAATGCTAGTCCTGTATATTAGTTGCATGAGTGTTATAATTTACAATTCAATTTCTACTAAAATGGAAAATAAAAAGTTGTCTTGTGGTGCCTTTTTTCTCCTCTGATGTTCTCATGAGTATTTTTTTTTATAGAGGACATAAAGCAGTTTGCCAAGTGCAGCTTTCAGGTTTGGGGTATGTATTGTGTGTGAGGCTATTGTGTTGGGTTATGTTTTTGGCACGTGCGGTTTTGGCGTAAAGTTATATAACACCAGGGACACAAGTATTGTGTGTGTGGGTGTGTAGTAGAAGATTGAAGCCTAGCCAGGTTTTATGGGGTTACTTTCGGTCACTGACCCAGTGCCTATAAACATATCCAGATGTCACACACACACAAGCACAGTTAGTTTTATAGCTTTCTAGTTTCTACTTTCCCTTCATCGTTTTTTTTTCTCCTGACTTTTCCCCTCGTGCTCTTGCTCATACCTTTTTTTCTAATTCTGATTGTACTTCCTCTTTTCTTCCTCCTATGTAGACCTATTAGCCCCCATCAACCTCTTTTTGCGTTTTCACTTTTTGCTCCTTTTTGTTCACCTCCACCTCTTTTATTTCCTTTCTTCATACACTTCCTCCCCTCACTTTTTTTTTGTCCTCTTCAACCTTTTCACTTCTTTCTCGAGTGCTCTTTTCTAGCTTGGGTAACATGGATCCCTCCAGTCTCCAGACAGGCAGCTGAAAACTTTAGTGAGACACTTCATTGATTGAAAGCCCATCGACATCCAATAGCCACAAAGATCATTAAGCCTCCTTTTCCTCTGTAACTCTGTCCATATGGAGGAGAGGCTGCCTTTCAATTTCCATACCTCATCCAGCCAAGTTTTCTCCTGAAATTTTGAGTGTGTACCTCATGCTGCCACTTTTCCTGAAGTTTAGAAGTCAAAGTCTTATGAATTTTCACCTACTGCGTTTAGTACTGCATAGGTTCATATTTTATCTATTAAATTTTGGAGTAAGATGAAGCATTTTCTTGAGGTTGAACAAATCAATCTGTAGTTCCCAAAGTTAAAAGACAATATTTCTGATTATTTAATTTTTCGTCATGTGGAGGCAATTAAACAAAAACATAAAGATCCGAATCAAATGTTGCTGCTTTGTCTAAACTCCAATAAACACCTTCAGATTACATCCTGTAACAACTTTGGAGTCAGAATGATGTGCAATTTATTAAAAAGTTTTTTTTTAAGTGTTAATTTAAAACATATTCACACCAAAATGTTGCATTTAGAAAGATCCTGTCTCAGAGTGACAGGTCACCTGGATCAGGTCACCTTGAATCTTCCCTCTGTTATCCTGCAATAGACCTAGGAGACGTCCCATGATGCAATGAGTGTTTGTTCTTCACCCACCTCTTTTCACATTCAGTGTGCTTACACACCACCGTTCATTTAATCATTAGTTATTATTAATCTCTGGCTCTCTTTCACAGCATGTATTTTGTCCAGTCTTCCTCTCCTCTCTCCCAACTGGTCAGATGGCTGCTCTTGCCTGAACCTGGTTCTGCCGGAGGTTTCTTCCTGTTAGAAGGGAGTTTTTCCTCCCCACTGTTACCAAGTGCTTGCTCTTAGGGGGGGTCATCTGATTGTTGGGGTTTTCTCTGTATTATTGTAGGCCCTTTGTCTTACAAGATAACCTGTTGTTATAATTTGGTGTTATACAATAAAATTGAATTGAATTTGATCAAGAAAGCACAAAATGGATTGTATTGCGTTATCCTTGAACCTCACGAGCTTTAGTGGCAATGGAAGTAAACGTCCCTGTGTTGGTTGGGAAGCTGACCTACTGAAATGGGATGCAGTTGTCTCATTGAGCTGTCATGAGCTGTAGGACAATTTTTATAATGAGGGATTTTTATAATTGGGATGTCAGCATATTTGGATGATCAAATAGAGTGTCATTAGCTATACCAGTTGCACTACCTCATGCACAGGAAACTATAGAGTATGCAGAACTTTGAAGATCAAACATATACCAGAATGTATCATTTTCATGGAGGTTTATGGAACTGTACTCCTCAGACAGTGAAGTCCATGCATAAGTGCCCTAAACTTGTTGTTTTAGTGGCCAGCATGGGTGATCACTGGTTTAAAAAAAGATTTAGGAAAGTCTATATGAAAACGTCCCTCAACTCCCTTGCTCTGCAACCTCAGTAAACACTTTCCTAATGACGTTGTGGGCTTGAATAAAAAATTATAATAATGATTCCTGTTATAAAGAAGGATTATCGAGAGTAAGTGCATTGGCTGTGATGACTGACGAGTCTTTAACCAATCAGCAAGCAGTCCTCAGTCTCACACTCATATGCACCTATTAAATTGCTTATTGCATTTGGCTTCAAAAGAAGCTTTTGAGACGCTGACTGCAAAAATGCTCAGCTTCAGCAGGTGACGTCATTGTGGCTGCCTCCATCTTTAATGCAGTTTATATTTAAGAAACAGTCAAGTGATGCCATTAGAGGAACTGCACTTTTTGATGCGTATGTATTGGCTTTTCACCTTGCTGTTTTTCTCCTCACAAACAAAAATGAGTAAAATTACTGAAACGCTCACTCAGCCACTAAAATATCAACATTGCTTCTCAATGCTATTTTTTTATGTCCTTTTGACATTCAAACATGTGTTCTTTTATGTTGTTGTTGTTGTTGTTTGCTGTCTGTATATTTATTATTATACATTATTATTTGTTTTTTCAAAATGAGGATAATTCTGCCGTGTGTGTCTGTGTTATGTATTTCTCAATCATGTGTAAGTCATTGTGTGTTAACGATGTAATTGACTGGTGACTGGTCCAGGGTGTATTCTGCTTTCCACCCTATGACAGCTGCAGTAGGTCCCAGTTCCCCAAGTTGGATAAGTGGCTAAGGATGGATAACTGTGGCCGATTTGCATTCTTCACCTTGTTTGTAGAAAAACTCAGCAGGAGGGGCGAAAACCACAATGTCCTCAAAGCTTTCCAAGATCTTGATTTTTATATGAATCATTTCAAGTGTTTGTTTCCAAGTCTGACCGAAAGTAAACAGACAAATTTGGAGATTTGATAAATATTGGTGTCCTGGAGATGGCGTTTCACCTTCTCAAAGTCTGGGAAACAAATGGGAAAGCAAAAATTAAGGTTGGCTAGGATGAATGCTCCGCTCTCCATATGGTAAGAATAAGCTTTTGCAATGAGTAAATAGCTGTTTTATTAGCTGGATATTTAATTAGCTACAACTGCTTCCGCATGGACGTGTTCTAAACATGAAAGTATCTACTGAAATTGGCTAATGAACAGAAATCCCAAGAGCAGATATTAAAATAGCCTTTCTTTGTGGGATATTCTGTATTTTTTGGTTAGATAAAAAACAAATGTATTCAGTAATATATAGATTGGGTCTCAGACAAAGTGGACATATCATACACTGCCCAAAGAAATGAAAGGAACAATGTGAGGGTCAGTTAAGTGGCAAAGTGGGTTGTTAATCTAGGCTATGGTTAGCGTCACTGCTGGTAGCGAGGCGATACCTGCACCGTGCAGTTCCTTTAGGAGAGCTGGACAGGGCCATAAAAAGTCCTTTACCCATCAGCGTAATGCTGTCTATAGCATTGTCCAGCATGAGCAGTTTGTTGGTGGTTTCAGTGATGGTTTGGGGATGCATATCCATGGAGGGACACACAGACCTCTACAGGCTAGGGAACCCTGAGTGCCATTAGGTATCAGGATGAAATCCTTGAACCCTTTCTCAGACCCTACACTGGTGCAGCGGGTCCTGGGTTCCTCCTGGTCCATGACAATGCCCCGCCTTGTGTGGTGCGAGTATGCCTGCAGTTTCTAGAGGACAAAGGAATTGATACATTTATATCATTGACTTTCCCCCATGTTTGCGTGAAATGCATTCAATAGAACAACCCTGGGACATTATGCTTTGGTCCATCCAATGCTTCCAGGTTGCACCTCAGACTGTCCAGGAGTTCAGTGATGCACTGGTCCAGATCTGGAAGGTTCCCCCACGACACCATCTGTTGTCTCATTAAAGCATGCACCGAT
Organism: Benitochromis conjunctus; assembly: GCA_015052645.1. NCBI lineage: Eukaryota > Metazoa > Chordata > Actinopteri > Cichliformes > Cichlidae > Benitochromis > Benitochromis conjunctus. The sequence continues at coordinate 16,712 of VOQK01011585.1, forward strand.
GTCGTCTGACATGGTTACAAGCATGTGGGGGCCACACAAACTACAGAGTACAATTTTGAGTGTCAATGAAATTTCAGGAAAATAATTTCAGTAATTACAGTAATTGTAGGTGGGTAATTTCCATTTTAATCCAATGATGTGGCATCCTTCCGTTCCTTAAACAATACCCAGTCCATATCACTATAGATATTTCGCCTTGAGATTTTTTCTGTGGCTGATGCTTCTGGACGGTGTAAATGTCATAATTATCACCATAGCATGTAATCCAAACAAATCATAGAACCGCCAAAGTATCATTTCCTGTTTGCAAGTCAAAGTTTGTGTTTGAGGGGGAAAAGAAAAACTACACTTTTAAGAAAGTGCTTCACCAGTGTTGAGTGTGACAGCATATCGATCACGTTGACCTGTTTTCTAGTACCCCCTCCTGTTCTGTAAACAGATGATACACACAGACACATAATATAGAGCTGGTATTATGTATCTAATTCGTCTCCAAATGAGGTTATAGAGTTCTGGCTGAGAATTTATGAAGATGAAACAACCACGCTGATGAATAATTGATGAAGAGGCATACATGTAAAACACGACTACAACACACGTGCAAAGTGAATTCAACTCGAAGCGCAACCTGTTTCTAAGAGCCCGTCAGGGTGTCTGCTGGAAATAAATGCACTGCACGTGCTCATCAATCACAAAGTATGCAAAGTATGAGCAGATTGAACAGAATATGCTGTCATTTTGCAGCTGTGTTTGTTTGTATTTGTGGATCCAGAGTAACTGTAATTTCCATTTTTCTCACCAGTTTATTATCCATAATTCTATATGCAGGACAAATCCCAAAGCAGGGGCAGCAATATGGGAACGCTTTCATTTGGAAAAGACATATTTTGAGAAAAGGTATTGGAACCATTGCAACATATTAACACTTATGTAGTTTGATATCCTTAATCTATTGTGTTAATTTGACATGCTTTCAGACGACAAATGTGTAGCTGTCTCACATCCCACCTTTTATATCTGCTCACCAAAGCCACTGTGGTGCTAACTTTTTCTGTTGCTGGTTGCAAAGACATTGTTGTGCTCTGCTGGCTTTTGATGAACTGGAGACGAGGTGCATAACTGGATATTTTTTCCCGAAGCCAATGTCCCAATAGTACAGTTGAAGAAAAATCCTTAGAGTGAGCATTTTGCACAGTTAATGTGGTTCTACAAGCTGAATTCAGCTGGATTCTTGGCGTTCTTATAAACACCAAACATGGAGCGGCTATGGACAGATGTAGCAACTGAAACCCATAAGCTAAAGCTAGCTAGATTGGTTAGCAACCAGCATTCATAAACATAAAGCCTGTCTAAAAGTCTAAGTGCCTGACTAATAAAAATGCTTGAATTTTACTCAAAATGTATGCGCAAACTTCTTGGATGGGCTATACCTCAAAGCACGCTGTGTGTTTTTGATAGATAAATCAACTAAGGTGCTAGAAAAGCCACTAACAGCCCAAACACAATGGAGAGGTCCAATTCAGTGAGTTATATTAGCAATTATAGGCTAACAACTTGCCTCACAGCAAGAAGGTCCTGAGTTCAATTCCTCCATCAGGCAGGAATCTTTCTGTGTGGAGTTTGCATGTTCCCCCCGTTTGCGTGGGTTCTCCCCGGGTACTCCGGCTTTCTCCCACAGTCCAAAGACATGCACTTTGAGGGGATAGGTTATTTGGAAACTCTAAATTGCCCATAGGTGTGAATGTGGGAGTGACTGTGAGTGCGAATGGTTGTCTGTCTATGCGTGTTAGCCCTGCGACAGACTGGCGACCTGTCCAGGGTGTACCCTGCCTCTCGCCCTAAGACAGCTGGGATAGGCTCCAGCGCCCCCGTGACCCTGAAAAGGATAAGCGGAAGCGCTTAGATGGATGGCTAATATGCCAACATATCTGTCAGTCAAGGAAGCCAAAGCAGCCACGTCCATAACTTTAAGTCTAAAACGTGTCAAAATAAACAAGTTTTTAAAGAAATTAATTTGCTCCTCTATGTATGTTATAAAGAGGGAAATTAGGCACTCTGAAAAGTGCTGAGATGTCATTGTTTTTTTAACATTTTTTTTTATTGTTCAACTAGTTCAATTAGTTGGCAGATTGAAACAACTGCCTGAAACATGTCTTGCATTAACAGCATAATTCTTTTCAAATTAGATTAAGACCCAACTTGGTTTTTCATCTCTCTATAGAATATGTACCCATTATATTGATTAAAGAGCAGATGTAATATATTTGGCCGTGATCCATGGGCTTTAAATACTGCTCTGCACATAATTACTCTTTAGCTCAAGACATATATAAGGATCTGACTCACACATACACATTCACATATATGTACAGTATGAGCAGATGTGACTTTACCCCTGAAATATAAACCACAGGTCCAATTGATTCATATATGCGTCCTTCAAAATACAGACCTGCTGTTACCCTGCAGCCCCCGTGTGCCGAGCTACAGCCTCAGCCTCGCTGTCCGTGACACATAACAGAACCCCTCTGTCTGTTTCCTATCTCTTAAATGCACACTCAGAAAAACATACACAAACACTTGAACCAGCGCACACGCTCTGTGCGCAGCGGGTCGGCAGACTGTGCCAGGGAGCAGTGTATGTAAATGTGTATGCGACACAGAGACGGAGATATAAAAAGATAATGAAATAGAGTGTTGGATATGGATAAGGGGAGCGTTAGGACTCGAGGTGATGGGATAGAGGGGGTGATGTGTGGAGGGCGGGTTGGACGAGTAAAGAGAGGGTGTCTGTTTTATCTCCCTGTGCTGTTTAAGACTGTTACCATTTATGGTGGAGCTGATGGAATAGTTGTGCGCATGCCAACTATGTGACACAGCCCATAGTCTGTTTACTTGGGAAGGTCAACCTCTTTCTCACTTTACATCTATACGGCCACAGAGACAGCCTGTCACTCTTTCCTCTGCATCCTTTTTCTTCTGCTCCCTCGTCGGCCTCTGCGCTCCCTCAACGAAGAGGCACTGATACCAAAATGGTTTGAGTAGAAGTTTAAGAGGCATGGCAAAACACAGGTGTCAAGGGAAAAGGTTTAAATGCATGGTTCCTGTTTTTTTTTTTAAATTGGTGTTGCTGTTATAGTAAAAGCTTTTTAGCACCGACATGAATATTGATTTGGCTATGCAGCTTTTACATGAGCACAAAGTGATCTGAAGTCACTTTTGGGTCACTCGCTTCATGTTTCCTATAAGCAGCAGTTTGACTTTATTGACCTTAAAAGCTACTCACTTGAAGAGGAAAAATATATCGGCGCTCTTTGAACTTTTGAGCACTAAGAAACAGTGAAACATGTAAGCGA
>VOQK01011587.1:4069-18352 GCA_015052645.1 Benitochromis conjunctus
TGTTCATCTGGATCACTGTTTTAGTATCACCACCAGTGTGTTAGAATTCAAAGATGACAGTAAATTTCAGAATGCCCTGCAGTTCAACAGATACAAGAACAAGCAGAACAGAGGGAACAATGTAGGTGACACATTGTAGATGACAAAGGTATCAAAACAAAGGCATGCTGTTATGCATGTTTGGAGCGCTTGCATGTGCTGAGGAACAGTCTAGCATTTTAGCTCACAAGCTGTTAGATCTGTAAAACATAGCAGAGCAATGTGTGTCCTAACTGTTTTGGCCTTTCACATAGTCAGGTGATGAGTGGTGGTAGCAAATGAATCCCTTTTCCAGATGAACCACAGAGAGAAATGGATACAAGTAAACATATAACCTGAAAGTAATTCATTGTAAATTCTGTATGTGGCTGGGTTTTTACAACACTGACTTTGTTTAAATCTAGTTTAAGCGAGACCTGTTGAAATAAAGGTTTACTAGTCAAATATTTAGGTCATTAAGAACATGACTTTAGATCTTAGAACCACCTCATTTATAATAATTATAGGAATAAAGAATAAGTGTGTGGATAGTTGACATTTTATTACATTTTATTAAATATGTTTAGCTAGGACTTACATATACAGTAAACTTTCCATTTTTTGTTAAGTTGCTGATTCAGCTTTATGATCATTTTGAAGGACGAAGAACATCTCATAAAAAAGTGTGACCATGTAATTGCCTCTTGACCCTGCAGGCTGTCTTTATCCTTAACACTTGGGTCCTGCGCAATGTCTTTGCTGTTCCTTGGACTTTTCTGGACAGAAATCTCAACTGTTGTTCCTGGGAACAACAGCTAGCCCCCATGCGGGCAACTCGGCTAGCTTGGGAGTTACTGCACCGAGTTCTCTGATTACCACTGGGACCACTGTTGATAACAGTTCCTTTCTCTTAATATTGAAACACTGAGCTTCTAGTTGTTTCACCATCAATGGTAAATGGACTGATTCTTATATAGTGCTTTTCTACTCTCCTGGAGTACTCAAATCGCTTTATACAACAACCACATTCACCCATTCATACAAGCACTTTATCTATACTTAGTGCTAAGTAACATACACACACATTCACACTCCGATGGATGCAATTTGGGGTAAATATCTTGCCCAAGGATATTTGGCATGCAGACTAGGGGAGCCTGGGATCGAACCACTAACCTTCCGATCAGTAGCTGACCTGCTCTACCACCTGAGCTGCAGCCACCCCGTGGATGTGTCCAATGTTGATGTTCGGTATTGAAGATTACATAGGTCCGACATCCTCTTCATGTCTCAGGAAGCTTCTTTTTAGACATGCTAGTGTTGCCAGAAAATGTTCTCCTTTATAGCTTTTAAAAAAATATTGTCAGCATCAAATAAGTTGAACTTATTTTGAAAACGGGATTATGTCTTTCTCATGATCTGTTATATAAATGGAGTGGACAATGCATTCAAATTGCGTTCTCTTTTGATATAAGTTAGATATATAGTGTTATATTAAACTCCACTTATTTAATCCCAATTTCTTCCCTGCAAAATAAGTGCATGCATTTTACTCCTTAGATTTCCCCTACACACAATATGTTTAATTTTTTTTAAATGTCATTGGGGGTTAGAATGACAACAATTGTTGCTGATACATATACATATACATAACCTGGCATCTGAGTGAATGTTTTTAATTCTTCTGATAAAATTATGAAATGACCCAAAATAACAATAAATGTACCTTCCTTACAATAAGTGAAATGAGTGTAAGTTATTGCCATGTACCATAAAGATGCATTGTTCTTGAGATCTTTTAAATAACATATCATTAGGTCACACAGTCACGGTGACTAGAGCATGAAAACAGATTTTACAAAGGAATGTGAAATTAAAAAGAATATCAATTCAATGCTACTTTTAATTAGATTACACAGAACAGCCTTATCATTTCAAATTCTTAGTTTTAGATCACTTTTAGTTGTAATAATTAAAAATTTAAAGCAAATTAACACAAACATTAGACACAATCCCATTGATATACCAGTCTCACAAATACACAAATACTTTCATGTGACCATATTAGACAAAGACACTAAAGACATTTCCTATATATTTTCATTTTTCTAAGTTCATTTGTTTTATTAAGCTTTTTTTAATTTTATGTTTTAAAAATGTCTTTTAAATCATTTTCAGTTTACTTTAACGTTTTAGTTTCCAAACATGCAAATAAATGTTAGATGTTAGTATTTTATGGGATTTACTGACAACAAAGACAAAAAATGCATCAGTATAATCTTTAACATTTTTTTCTAAAATTGGACTTACTGTGATTTCAAAAATATTTTTCACAGCTCCAGGATCATATTGAAATGCTCACAACTATGAATACAGTCAGCATCTCACCTTTAGGTATTGTGGTGATGGTGGAGCATACACACAGCTGTTCATTATGTAGGTGCGACAGTTGAGGTCCTGGCCTTTTGTCTTCACTGATAACTCCACAGGACTGTATGCTCCTAATGTCACATTCTCTTGACTAAGTGTGAAAACAAATGCACACATTCAAAAAAGCATGTTACATGTCATGTTGACTAGGAAGACACTGAATAAAATCCAAGAAGAAAAGCAAAAAGAAAAACTGTACCTGTCAAGAGACTCTAGATCAGACATGTTCATCCTCCACACCACACCCCACACCTCGTCTCCAGGGCTGTGCTCTATGGTGGCAACACCTCCATGCCACCGGTCACTAGCAAGGCCTTTGTGGTTCCCAAAAACCAGTTTATAGTCCTGAAAAGTGACAAAAAGGAAGGAATAATTAAATGTGTTCATATGGGAGAGCTTCCCCTTTTCTCACACCACACCATACCTTGAGCCTGGCTACACAGTGTACTGTCGCAGACGGATTCTTGAGCTGAAGACGTTCCTTTAGCAGGTTACTGCCATATGCAAAGTACAGGAAAGTGTGGTCATCCTCCATGTTGTCATCAGTCTCTGTCAGGAGGAAAATTAGAACCACACAGACTGATGTAAAGCGAATTATGCACAGTCAAAGAATAAAGCAACACTGACAGAGGTGAGCCACAGTTTTGTGGAGATGCAGCATGCAGAGGTGAGAAAGCATGAGCTACAGAGTTACAGAAATGAAGTACTGGCCTTCCAGCACCCACACACTATTCTTATGTTAATCCTGTGTACTCACAATACAATACTCACACTCACAATACACAGTTTGCCTCGTGTGTTGAGCCAACAGTACTGAGCCACACACACACATACAGAGAGAGAGAGAGAGAGAGAAACACACAGGTGTTTACAGCTGCCTGAGTGTAAGTGTAGTAATAAATTGCTCATAGCCAATAGTAAAAGTTATATTATTATAAACTTGTTATGTACATTACAGATGTACAGAGAAGAAGCACGCCTTGGCTTTGATCTGCTCTGTGTAGATATAATCCAGTAGGAAGGAAGTCAAATCACCAAACCATGTAGTGTTTGGCCATTTCTAGCTGTAATTTCCAATTGTAAACTCCTAGAGCCGGGTCGTCGGGTGATGTGTCTTACTCATTCCAACGAACTAGAGGAAGAACATCTTATTCTGTCTGTCCTTCTCTCTCATCTCCTCCTTGATGTCTACAGCCATACAATTATGACATCTACATCACCGTGTTTTAAGTCACACATTGTTGCTTACTCTCTCTCGGCTTTAAATCATGAAAGGCCACAAAGTTCAAACATTAAAATCACTTCATTACAGTGGACACTTCTTTTTTGTGTCAAAGAACCTGCAGCCAGTCTCACACACACAGACACTAATCTGCCAAGGTCAAAGGTAAATCATATCAACAGACACAAATCCAGATATCAGAATCATTTCCACTACTCAAACTACATTTCTCAGTCATTATATTAATAAGACTTTTACTTGATGATATTGTCGATTTGAATTATTTGGGAACAGGTAAGACAGGACAATGAGATATGATTGGGATGAACAGAGATATGGAGGAAGCGAGACAAAAACACAGAGAGAGACACAGAGGGGTAAATAACATGAAGACAAAGGCACTCAGGACAAGAGAGAAAGGAAAATGCAAAAGCAAACTAAAAAACCATCATAATCCTTGAGTTTTTGAGTTTCGGACACTTGTTTATGATAAGGTGTCGTCTGTTTAGTTTGTAATATGTTTATTATTTACATTTTGATTTTAAGGTCTTACAGTTTTGATTATGTTTTTATTTTTTTATTCGTCTTGCTCATTGTTAATCCTGATTTGTCAGAGGCTTTGGTTGTCTTGCTCTCTCTCTCCGTCCCTCTCTGTTTTGTGTTTTGCCTCTGGCCCTTTGGCGGACTCATCACACTTTCTTCTCTTGATTGTGCACACCTGTGAGGTTCCATGTGTTCCTGATCACCTGGCTGATTAGACCACTGTTTAAGGTTATGGTGGAGATTCTCTCTTCGCTGGATCGTTGAACTGCAAACCGTTAGTGAAGCCATGGCCACAACTTTCGTTGTGGATTGCCTGACCTCCCTCTCTCCCTGTGCATCAGTTTTGGACACCTCCCTTGGTGTGATGAGCCTGACCCTGAGCTGTGATTGAGAGCACTGTAAATATTGGACACGTTGGACCCCCCTTGGAGCACCACCCCCCTGCACATTCCCCATTGGTGTACACAAGTCTCTCACTGTAAATAAATGCACCAAACTGTCTTTCCGAGTCTGCGCCTGAGTTCACCTGCTGAATCATCTGAATGATCCAGCCACATCATGGACTCTGCAGACTCTAACTCAGTGAGTCGCACGCTGGCCTCCCAGGAGGCCCAGCTCCATCACATTTCTAGCAAACTCACAGAAAGGTAGTCACGGGTGATTTAGGCAAGTGTGCCAGGTTTCTCACGCAATGCTCTCTTGTGTTCAGACAGCATTGGCGGACTTATGAGAGCGATTACTCTAAGATCGCCTTTTGTGTGGAGCTGTTTCGCAACTGTGTCCTGAAGTGGACCCATGCTGTGCTGAAAGCGGATCTCAACCTCACCTAGGAAGAATTCATTCAGAAGTTATGTTGCGTCTTTGATAACGAATCAAATCTGGATGCAGCATCTCACTTTTACAGCGGAACGAAGAAATTCGCGACAGTTACGTTAATAATATGCACATCCACTGCTGCTCCAGGCTTGGATGGTCATCAAAATTGAGAGATATGTGACAGTTACAAAAAGAAAAACATGCATTGCATCTGAGACAAACAAGACAAGTGCCGATAATAAGCCAAAAAGGAAATATGGTGAAGCGTATCTTGCTCTTGGTGTCACGTTGCATGTGGTAGGAGATGAAGAGAGACCGGTGTGTATTTTATGTCTGAAAACTCTGGCAGCTGACAGTATGAGGCCCAACAAATTAAGAAGCCTGTTAGAGGCATTACATCCCAGTGACATCCATAAGCCACTTGACTTCTTTCAAAGAAAACTTGGAGAATACCATCAGCAGAAAAGGCACTTTGTGTGATGCCATTAACGCTTTGCTGTTTACTGATGCAGATTTTACAAAGTCACATACAGAATTGCTCAGAGCAAGAAACCACACACGATAGCTGAGGAGCTCCTACTCCCCACAGCTTTAGATACTGTGTCAACTATGCTCGATGAGACAAGTGCTGCAAAATTAAAGGTCGTACCTCTCTCCGATGACACGGAGGCACAAGGCGCATATGTGATATTTCAAGTGACCATGAAGAACAACTAATTGATGCGCTGAAGGACAAACTTTTCACCTTACAAGTAGACGAGGCTACAGACAGCAATAAAGACTGTTTGTTAATTGCTTATGCACGCTTTGTCATGTCAGGGTCTCTGTGTGAGGATTTGCTGTTCTGCATTTATGTCCCAAGTAGAGCGACAGCTGATGAGCTCTTTAAGCTTCTTGACTGCTATCTTACAGAACATGACCTTAAATGGGATAACTGTGTAAGCATTTGCACGGATGGTGCACAAACAATGACGGGGAAAAGGAAGGGGCTGCAGGCACTTATCAAGAGAGTTTCACCAAATGTGCAATGTACGTACTGCCTCATACACAGAGAAGCGCTTGCATCGAGGCAGATTAACCCCAAACTAAACACTTTTTAACCAACATTGTTGCCATGGTGAATTTCATTAAAACAAGACTTCTTAAAGCGTGACTGTTTACCACACTTTGTGAGGAGATGGGAGCCGAGCATGTGGCTGTTTTGTTTCACAGCGAGGCAAGGTGGCTTTCGCGAGGTAAAGTGCTGACATGAGTCTGTGAGCTCAGGAGGAAGGCATGCATGAAGTTGCAAGCAAGTTTAATGATGAAGACTTTCTGATGAAGCTGGCCTATCTGAGTGGCATATTTGGAAAGCTTAATGATTTAAATATTCAGCTTCAAAGCAGAGACAAACATCTTCCTTAACTGGCAGATAAAATCAGTTTTCACTCACTTTATTTTTGCATTTCTGTCAATGTTCACATTCTGTTTAACTTGCTGCTTTTTTGAAAAAGTGTGCAGACTAATGAAGTAGTCTACTGACAAAAGTTACAAATGGTTGTTTTAAATGAAAGTTGTTTAAAACAAAAATTACTGAAGAATTCATTGTTTGTTATCTTAATAAAGTTGCAGCAAGGCTTTTCTGTCATTGTTTTTTTAGGTGGTTCCTGTCATGTGGGGAATGATGTAAAAAGTTTGAGAACCACTGCCTTAAAGTAAGGTAGGCGGAGTATGGCTAATTTTTCACTCAATTTTTGGCAGGGGGAAGGGGGAAAAAAAAGCCTTTTTACATAGCCTGAATGACAAATTTAGCAGGCTCTGGAAGGTAAAGAATTACCTGCTTTGTTATACTCATTAATTGCCATGTGAATTAGAATTGATGATCAGATTTGGGAGAGTCGGAGACAAATGAACTCTCTTTCCCAGTTTGCTTCGGGGTCTCCTCTGTTTATTTCCAGCAGCACAGATCTGGAAATGGCAGCCAATCGCAATAGCATTATGGCAGAGGTTGGCACACAGCCCATGTAGATTGGATGCAACCGTCTTTCCCTCGCCGAATGAAGGAAGAGATTGGGTGAGTGCCTGTATTGCCTCTGCCACAGTCATTTCATAAAAGACAGCTTGTCAGTATTTATACTCCTCCACAATGTCCACATCGACCCCCTGGATTGAAACAGGGATCAAGGGTTTCCTGGTCCTCCTAAAGTCTACACTCAATTCTCTGGTCTTTGTGATGTTGAGCTGCAGATGATTCTGCTCACACCACCTGACAAAGGAGTCAAACACAGCCCAGTACTCCGTGTCATCACCCTCACTGATGCATCCAACCAACGCAGAGTCATCAGAAAACTTCTGAAGATGGCAGGTCTCTCTGCAGTGGCTGAAGTCTGTGGTGTCGAGAGTGAAGAGGAAATGGGAGAGAACGGTCCCTTGTGGTGCCCCTGTGTTGCTCATCACCTTGCCAGACACACAATGTTCAATATGTACATATTGTGGGCTTCCTGTCAGGTAATCAACAATCCAGCACACAAGAGAAGCATCCACCTGCATCACTGTCAGCTTATCACCCAGGAGGGTTGGCCTGATGGTGTTGAATGCACTGGAAAAGTTAAAAAACACGGCCCTCACAGCGCTCGCCGGCTGGTCCAGATGGGCTTAGACACGATTGAGTAAGTAGATGATGGTGTCCTCTGCTTCTCGGCTGGGCTAGTAAGCAAACTGAAGGGGATCCTGATGTGGTCTGACAGTAGGTCGAAGCTGATCTTCATGATGTGGGAAGTCAGTGCCAAAGGTCTGCAATCCTGGTGGTCACTGGAATGTCGCATTTTTGGTACAGAAACGAGGCATGATGTCTTCTTCAGCACTCGCACCCTCAACATGAGCAGTTTATGAAAGACTCCACAAAGCTGGGGGGCACAGGCCTTGAGGACACGGGGACTCACCCCCGTTTGGTCCAGCAGAGTTGCCTGAGTGGAGTTGAATCTGTTGAAAAAGTCATTAAACTCATTAGCTCTGTCCTCACCACCCCCAGCTCCCCTGCTGCTGGACAGCCTTAATCCTGTGATAGTCTTCATGCCACTCCACACATCTCTCATGCTGTTCTGCCCGAGTTTCCACTCTCTCCCGTAATGTGGCTGGATCATTCTGTCACGCAGAATGGTGGTTGATCAATGATCAATGGTCTTTGAAAATTGGCTTTGATCAGTGGTTGTTGATCAATGGTCATGACAATTTGCATATTTATGAAGGGAAGGAGACAATGAACTGGCCTCACAGCCCATTGTTCATTAAGTGGGCTGGTTTCAGTTATTGTGCAGTTGTACTGTTTAGAAAACCTTTTGGAATCCTGTAATTATTCTTCGCCTCTCTGATCTCTCCCTTCAATAATGCCTGAACCATTCTTACCTCCTCTTTATTGCCCCCTCTGAAGGCCCTCTTCTTGTTATTCGGGAGTGCTTTGATGTCCTTAGTCACCCACTGCTTGTTATTTGGGTAACAATGGACAGTCTGAGCTGGGACAATGAAGTTGATGCAGAAGGTTATGCAGTCAGTGATACACTCAGTAAGCCCATCAATATCCTCACCTTGAGGTTCACAGAGTGTATCGCAGTCTGTCACCTCAAAACAGCCCTGTAGTTCCACTAAGTCCTCCTCCAACCATGTCCTAATACTTCTAGTGGTCACAGTCTCCCGCTTCACAATAGGCACATAGTGAGGTCTGAGGTGAATCTGGTTATGATCTGAGCTACCCATGGGGGTCGGGAGGAGGAACTGTATGCGTCCTTGACATTAGCATAAAGTAGATCTAAAATTGTCTCCTCCCTGGTGGGAAAAGTTGGCAGTGTAGTGTCCAAGGTGACATGGTTGAAGTCACCTGAGATAGCAATGATGGCACTAGGGTGTGTGGGAGACTAGGGAGTCTGTAACCAGGCTATAGCAGAGAGGATAGTGTCACATGCAGCTGTGGAGTTAGCAGAGGGAGGAACGTAAACAGCCATCAAGATCACATGGGTAAATTCTCTGGGCAAATAATACCGCCTGAGTCCAACAGTGCACAGTTCAATGTCCAGGCAACAAATCCGCTCTTTAAACGTTATGTGAGCTGGAGTCTATCCCAGCTACCACAGGGCAAGATGAAAACTCCACACAGAAAGGCCCTGGCCAGGTGACGGACTCGAACTCTGGACCTTGTTGCTGTGAAGCAACAGTGGTAATCATTGTGGCACCGTGCTGCCCATGCCCTAAAACAATACAATTTATAAACCTCTTCATTACAGAGACAAAAACATTTTAATTGGAGATAAATCATCTGAATGTCAGGCGCGGGACCACACCTCCAAAAGGGCCCCTTTTGGTTCTTTTCTATATACGACCCCCCAAGCCGTTTGTTTTCATTTTCTCACCTTTCAAGAAGGTCTTTAACACAGTTCATCTTACAAGAGTGACATAATCTTAATCACCCTTCCATTTGATTACAATGGCCCTCTTGTCTGTCAGCACATGACACAAAGAAACATGCAGCTCTGCTTCATCAGATTCCCTTCAGGCAATCCAAGAAACTCAAACACTCTGAACGTCATGGTGGCTCTTCAGTGAGACCGAATGCTGTTTTCTCACCATGCGACATTCCAGTCTGCTACGTCGATCCATATGTCATCTTCTCTCCAGTAAATCCAGTTATGAAGTAACTCTAGCCACTCATCACCTCTGGAAAATTCAGTAAGATTGCTCACTATCAATGCTCACAGCTCCACTCACATTGCTCTGAAACAGGCTCACAGGCCGAGCAAGCTAGTTCTCAGTCATCCAGGTCATCGTAGTCTAAGGAGCTCGGAAAGAAAAGCGTCTGGACTTCTTTAAGTTTCTTTAAGACGTTTCACCTCTCATCTGAGAAGCTTCTTCAGTTCTAAGAGCAAATGGTGGAGAGTCCCAGATTGGAAAACAGAACCAGCTTCATCCCAATCAGATTTGCACACTGTTAGACCTCTGCCTTACCACCACATATTTTAAATAAAACAAGGGATTTACAGACAAAAACACGGGCTTTCTGCAGCCCCAAGAGTACCAAAGACCATGTCGGTGACAACTAACTCATGTTTAAATAAATTTTGTCTGTGATTGTTGGATATTATGCACATGATAGAACTTACTGTAAAAGATAGCAAGACAAAGGATCTGATACTGCTCAATAAAATATTTAATGATAGGCTAGTTATTGGCTATCCAAATTTAATCGAGGCCTTTTGTTTGTTTGCACCATGTAGTCACAGAGTCTACTCATATAATAGATTAATAATAAACTGTTTCTCATTCATGGTAACAGGGCTGTTAGAAATAACATTACGGAGACACAATGAGGATTTAACATTAGACAGGAAAGAGAAAGAGCTGACATAAAAATCAAACATTAACACTATCACATGAATACACTGTCATTCAACACAAAAAAGCCAAAGTTTGTCAGAAATGGTCGTGATACGATGGATAGAGGAATCCAATCAGAATGGCACTTTTTTGTTGAATAGCCGAACATATAAAACATACACACAATCAGTAAAATACAGGCATCGAGTTTGTGCTGCTGTGTTTGGGGGTTGTTACTCAAAAGGCTAAGAACTTACACCTGCAAACATGGTACAGGGTTTGCTAGCTGTGATCACCCTCATTATCTGTGAGGAACACTTCACCTGTTGCTTCAGTTTAATATGTGTGAGCGTTAATGGCTGTAGACCATTTGCCTTCTGCTTTTTACATCTGTACATACAATGAAAGCAAATAACCCTTCAGTCAGGATGGAGATATTAGCAATATTCCCTATTATTCAACCAAGCCTGTAAGTTAATTTAAATGATCAAATATATAATTTGGGTATTCAGGGTAATTGTTTTTTATATTTTTATTTATTGTCCAGAACATTCCATAATTTTTTCGAAAAATTTAGAAATAACCTCTAGTCACAAGAAATCATTTACTGGCTATTAATCATTAATACTGGATAGTTCAACGAATGTTACTTGCTTACTCAAGAGCTACTTATTTTCTGTGTTGTGGCCATCAGTGTTGTCCTGCCACTCTCTCTTTCTGTGGATTCCTGGAAGCATGGCTGCTTACTCACTCAACTGGATCCCTGGCTGGTACACCTTTTCAACCACTTGTAATATTTAAACAGCGGCTTCACTTCTCTCCAGATCTTTATATTTGCTGTTACTGTACACAGCACTGTTTCACATCTTCTGTTACCTCTGCTTGTATTATCTAGTCTATTAATGAGTTATTTGTGTGCTCTTTATGCAGGGTTTATTTGGTTCTGCATTCTTCACTTCAACAGGGATTCAGACATACAGTAAACTATATAACATATGATTCCTCACATACATAGCAAATTTTCTTTGGGCGCTACATGATTCCTAAACTGGAATGTTAAGGGTTGTTAATCTCCTATAAAACGTAGTACAGTGTTCTCAAACTTAAAGACTTTAGGATCTGACATATTCCTACAGAAGACCCATCTTAAGGCTAATGAATATGCAAAATTAAAGAAAGGCTGGGTGGATCAAATATACCACTTCAATTTCAGAGATAGATCCAGAGGCACGACTATTTTAATAAAGAAAGGAGTCCCAATTGTGTCAACTAATACAATGTCAGATGTCAATGCTAGATACGTTATTGTGATAGGAAAATTATTTGGGATACATCTAGTCCTGGCCAATAGTTACGAAGAAATTCTTCCGCAATCTTCACACATCACAGACACCCTTAAGCCCCTCTGAGTCCCAGCGGTTTCTTGACAAATTAGAAATTGCTAAAATTACCCAGTCAGATCAGAAATCCATGGATTCTAAAATTTCAGCTACGGAAATTACAAATGCTTTAAACTCAACACAAACTGCTAAGGCACCAGGGCCGAATGGGCTACCAATCAAGTTCTATAAAGTTTTTACATCAAAGGTGTTGCTGTTTTTATGCAAAATGTTTAAGGAAATTCTGCTAGTACAAAAATGACCCCAAACCCAAACTATGTCACAAGCTATTATAATTGTCCTACCCAAAAAGGGGAAAGCCCCCCAGTAACTGTGGCTCCTATCAGCCAGTAAACTTTCTATACTGTGACTATGACATGCGCTGTCTCCTTAGACTCTGAAAATGTGTTTGACCAGGTGGAGTGGGAATACCTTTTTACTGTTCTTAAGCATTTTGGTTTCAGCTCAACTTTCATCTCCTTGGTTAAAATAATCTATTCTGGCTGCAGTTCGTACTAATTCTGTGAGATCAGGCTTTTTTCCACTACACCGCGGTTCCAGCACGGGTTGGTGTCTGTTGCCATTTCTTTTTGATCTGGCTACTGAACCGTTGGCACTAGCCTTAAAGTGTCATGAGCTGTGTGCAGGCAGGAAACGGCGAACCCAAAATGCAGACTCACTGAGACTCGCGGAGGCCAAAACTTAACTTAAAAGGATGTTTTAATAGTAAACTCAAAATAACAAACTCAAACTACTAAAACTTACACAGGACCAAAACACACAGCATAAAATGAGGGAGACCACAACACAGACCAAGGAAAACACAGGGCTTATATACACAGAGGAGCAATCAAGGAAATGAGGCACAAGAGGGAAACACAGCTGGGGCAACTCAGGGCTAACGAGACAAGGGAAGCAAAACCAGACACATTAACATGAGACACGGACTTCCAAAGTAAAACAGGAAATAAAACACAGACGCGGGCTTGACACAGAGACACTATGACAGACAGAAACCAGAAGACTAAAATCTAACATAAACCACAGCTGTAATTGCAGCAAAAGGTGGTTCTACAAAGTATTGACTCAGGGGGCTCAATAATTACGCACACCCCACTTTTCAGTTATTTATTTGTAAAAAATGTTTGGAATCATGTATGATTTTCGTTCCACTTCTCACGTGTACACCACTTTGTATTGGTCTTTCACGTGGAATTCCAATAACATTGATTCATGTTTGTGGCTGTAATGTGACAAAATGTGGAAAAGTTCAAGGGGGCCCAATACTTTTGCAAGCCACTGTAAGGCTTAAAGCTTGATATAGACATAAAAGTTTATAATATGTCACCAACATCCCCACAAGGCATATAACCCCCCTGCACACTAGCACTGCGCTTATATTATACTTTAATCAAGATGTAGAATATTGAATACAAACTCAATATTCCGGCCCACTTCAAGCACTGGTCGTACGACATGCAGCGAAAGGCTTCTTGCTGTGCAGTGCCAAACCATAAAAAAACACTAAACATAGACATAAAGGTAAACATAAAACTAAACTAGCAAGAAAAAAAAATTACAGTAAAGTTGAAGGTAGAAAAATATAAATGAAAAAACAAAAATAGACTGTGGAAATAAATGTAAGAAATTTAAGAATTTATAAAAGTTACTTGATTCTAATTTGCTGCTGAGTCTCTCACGCTGATGGAAATGCAGATTCATCATGAACGTGTTCAACCATTCACATTCATTCCACTTTGATCTGTGACAAACTGAAGCATTCATCTCTTTACAACAGTGTTGCTGCTATATTGTTATGTTCTTTATACTGTAGATTTTCACGTCTCTAAAAGAATATTGATATGACCCGTGAATTAGATTTGACAGTTAGATTAGTTTGATGATCTTGAAGTCTGTATGTGTTTCATAGTGTTGAACTGTCAAAATGAATAAAATAAAAACATCATTAAATAATTAATTAAATGTGTCAATAATGAATTCATTAAATATATAATTAATCAATTAAATGTGTCATTAATTAAATAAAATTTGAAATAAATTAGTGCTGTCAAACAATTAAAAGTTTTAATCAGATTAATCACAGCGATGCTGTGATTAATTTAGATTAATCAAAATTAAATGGATTTGATCAACTGGTCACTGAATGCGAGTGACACCCTCCCTTCTCGAAGAGAAGCTCGGGCTCGGGAGAGCCACACTGTCCTCGGAGACTGAGGACATTTACTTTTCGGAACCTATTCGGAACCATGATAACAGGGCGATTGCTGATTGGAGCTGGCTTTGTCCTGGAGTATTGTAAATTGAAGGAAGTCACCAGTGCTGCTCAAACCCCCCACAAGCCTGGTGGCTGGATGGACTTGTTGGGAGAGTCGTGAGTACTCAGTTGTGTTCATTGACTGCGTAACGGAAAACATCATGGGAAGGCTCACCAGTCTCGTGAGAGCTCAGGGTACGTTTATCGGGCGTACTGCAGCCAACATCGCGGAGCAACAAGCGGGTCTTGTGAGCACT
>VOQK01011600.1:5435-34847 GCA_015052645.1 Benitochromis conjunctus
AGTAAAATTTTAACATTACACAGCAAGAAACAGCAATAAATACAGTTGTGGTCAGAAGTTTAGATACACTTATTATGGGCATGGATGTCATGGTAATTTTAGGCTTTAAATTATTTATTTGAACCGTTCCTTTTTCATGGGGGAATGATTGTGCAGCATACATCTTTAATTACTTTGAAAAACAAGACGTGGATGCACAAGTCTGAATTTATTTTGGACTTTCTCTAATCGACACAGGGTAAAAATTATATATATATACGGGCTCGCAATTATTATGCCTACATTCACTTAAAACTTTTTAATAAGTGGTGCTGAATGTTCTAAAGTTTCTTTTAATTTCACAAGGCTAAGGCCTATTAATTTCTTGTTGGTGATCATGATTAACTACAACTGCTAGTTTCTCCTTGGTAGCATAAAAAGGATTTGTTTGACAGTACACATTAGACTGACCAATACTGAGACCAACTGGAAAGTCCAAGGAACTCGGTGAACATCTAGGAAGAATTATAGATTTACCGAAGTTGGAGAGCCCTTTTGGGGGCATTTTTCAAAAATAACTACGGAGTCATCAGTTCAAACAGCTGTGCATAAGTACAAGTTATTCAGATGTCACCACTTCTCCAAGGTCAGTTTGAAGACCCACACTGTCACCCTCAGATCAGATAAAACTTAGTTTGAATTATCCAGGAACCACCAAGGTTGAAGACTACCATGAACTGAAAACTGCTAGAAAAGCTTGAGCGAAATTTGCAGCTGTACACATGAATATGCCAAATACCTTCTGCAGAAAAGTTGGAGAAATGTGACTCTGTCACATCATCCCATTCCTCTTGGAGGTTGGCAATGTGCAGCAAAGTGGGGCGGTAATCTGCTACTACCTTAGACTTGCGTGGTCCGTAATGGATGGTGTACCTAAAAGACTCCAATGAGAGGTTCCATTGCATCACCTGACTGTCCCTCCATGGAAATGATGCAGTTGGGCATTCAGTGGGCTTCCAGATAAAATTCCCATCCAAATAAATAATGTTGGCATTTCTTCAGTGTCCACTTACTGGCCAAGTCTTCCTTCTCCACAGTGAAATATGTCATATCACGTGGCAACTGGAAATGTTCTTCTCCAGGATTTCCTTGGGCCAGGACTGCTCCAAGGCTGACTGAGGAAGCATCTTCTGGCACCAGAAATCTTCTGCTCACAAGTAGTCTTTCAGAGTATTGAAGGCTTTTAATACATTGTCCATGTTACTGGGTTCTTTTGGACTATGCTGGTCAGAGCTGTAAGAGGGACTGGGGCAGAAATCTTCTGTACCAGCCAACCAGTCTTAGAATGGAACATACCTCCTTTTTTGTGCGAAGCTAGGGATGAGACACAATGACTTCCACCTTATCCACCTGTGGACACACCTTGCATCACCTCACTTGGTAGCCAAGGTAGCGTGTCTCCTGCTGTGCCCACTCAAATTTAGAAGAGTTGAGTGTCAATCCAACTCTTGTGATCCTTCCAAGGACCTCTTACAGGTGCAGCAGGTGCTCTTCCCATGTTTTGCACAAGACCACTTGCACTGCACTACTTGCTCCATCAGCCTCTGGAAGGTGGGGGATGCCCCATCCACAGTAAATTGGTGTTCAGCTGGTGTTTGGAAGGCTGTGTATGTTTGAGAGGACTATTCCAGTTGCATTTGCCAGTATCCCTTACACAAATCCAGAGTGGTAATGTACCTGGTGGCTCCAGTCTTCTCCAACAAATCCTCAATGCATATTCGCAGTAACTCATTCTTCTTGAAGATGATGACTGCTGGACTGCACCACTCTGAGCAGGAAGGCTCAATCACCCCAAGCTTTAACATCTTCTAGTGGGGATAGAAACCCTGATGGATAGACATGATGCCCAGTGGGAGGAGCAAATGTGTAAAGGAGGTCTATATAATCAGACTAAAAGCGATTACAGTTAGGGTAACTTGTGGTCAAGCCGTGGCTGAGTTATGTAAAAAATTAGTTTAGATTTTGTAAATACTGTATTTTGTTTCTCTTTTATTTGTTTGTTTGCAATTAGTGCTTTTGTGCACTGAGAGGCTGGCATAATAAATTACACCTTCACAACATCTTTGCCTACATTTTTTTCGCCTTCACCTATTGGAACAAGGTATAAAAGAACCCAGTCACATATGGTGTCAGAAGTGGGATCGCTAGTCAAAAGGGCAGAACGTGCCTCCCAGTCCAGCACACAGGGCTCCCAGTTCCACCTTATTTAATTAAATAGGGTGGAACTGTACTTGTTGTAAACGCTTATATCTTATAGATATTTCTTTGGCAATTACATTCACAAAATTGATAGTGTCTCAAAAGAGTGCTGTGTGTTTTTAGATTGGCGATAAATAGTTGGAATAAAACCACACATGGCAGACCTCATTTTAGTTTCTCTAACTTTGTATTTGTTTGTGGGAAGGCTGTAGTTATTATCTATAAAACTGGCAAGCTGGATACTAGCTTTAATCTTTTAACAAAACATGTATATAAGCAACTTCAGGATCCCCCTGGCAATTTTGTACTATCGGCTATAATATATTGTATGGGGTACTTCAGATGGTGAAATGTATGTATCTCTTGGTTTCTTTAAAGTGGCTTCCATTTTTCTTGTATTAACTAGTGTTACATTTCTCTTTTTGGTGGTAGAGGTGATTGTACATTATGATACTGTCAAAACTCCCTCCAAGAAGTTGTCCTGAATCCTCAGCAATGCGTATGTTACCCTGCAATTTCAATCACAACATAGACTAACACAGGGAGGGTTCAAATCACAGATGGAACTAAGAAACCGCTAGCAATGTTCGGCCCCCAACTGATTACCTGCCAGTGTGGCTGTTGGAATAAAATGATATAACAAACTATTTTTAGTGCCAACCCACTTACTGGTATGGTACCACTGAAATAAAAATCAACAGCATTGTCAGATTGAATCACAAGTACAATCTCTGAAGACAAATTAATGCAAGTAGGGGAATTTCAAATTCAAACAAACAAACACCTAGGAACTAACTCTTTAAATGTATCTTTAATTTCACCTCTGTTGTGTGTGTGTGATTCACAAGTTCTTTTAACAAACCCTAAAGTTCTACAGTGTACCTAGTGTTCTCACTGGTCACGACACAGTGGGCAGAAACAAGGAATGTTTTATTCTTTATCCAAGCTTAGGAGTTAAAAAAAGGGGGAAAGAACTTGTAACTGTCAAGCTTTACATTTTACCCTGAATAAAGGCAAGAACAACCACGTAGTGAGAAAAAACAGTGACTTCCTTTTAAAGAGTAAAAAGTATATCCTTCTTGAGGTCAAGTTAAGGCAGTCTGACAATGCATAGTAAAAAAAGAAAGAGTGCCCAAAAATAGTTAAAGACAGAAGAATCTTTGAAACCATTTACAGCAGTGAAGTGAAACTAAACTCAGTCTACATTTTTTTATACACAGCTCAAGGTTTTTGCTGTTGCTTTTTGATTGAACTAGTCTAATTTGCTTATGTACAGTCTTGAATCAAATAATTAAACGGACAAAATAACTTGTATAGTGTAGCTTCAGGCACCAAAATAATAACCGAAGCCCCAATCTACTGTCACATTTAGCAAGTGGATGCAGTGAACACATAAAAGGTTTACATGCTCATGATGGTTACCTGAAACTATTAAATGCACTTGTTCAGTCTGAGTTATGATGGCAATTACCTGACCATTTAAAGCAGAGGCTGATACAGAGTCCTGAAGAGGCAAGGAAGGGATGTCTAACTGCTTGACAAGACTGCTATCCAGCAAATTTTGCCCTGCCCCTGACTCCACTAATATTTACTGGGAGCCACAGAAGTGGAGGGCGGCAGTGCAAGCACGGACCGGAAACTCAATGATGCCAGACCGGAAGCACTGACCTGTATTTTCTTTCCTTGTTTCTCTTGCAAAGCCAATTATCTAATTGTAAAGTGAGGGAAATGAGATCCTCGAAAGAGGAGGGCTCATCCCTGGATGCCAACTGATCCATCATATGATCATTCAAAGAGTTCAGAAACACACCATGAAGCACATTAGCTGGCCAACCTGAACTTTTGATGAGAGTGCGCAATTCAATTATGTGTTCCACCACACTTTTGTTACTCTGCCTAAGAGCTAATAGATGCATAGGCACCGTGCCATCGCTAAGTGGATGGTCAAATGTCCCCTTAAGCTCTTTAATAAATGTTTCATAAGAACAAGTAGCAACTGGTCTGGATAGCAGGTAAGCCTCTGCCCACATCAAAGCCTTACCTCGCAAATAACCAGTCACAAAGAACCATCATCTCGGAAAGAGCGAGGGGAGCGGGTAAAAGCCTGAGAACACTGGAGCAGAAACCATCCACAGCAACCGACCTCTCCCCAAAATGCTTCAGGTGGAGGAGAAACACAATCGTGAAAAACTGCCCCGGTGGTGACCGGAACAGCCGGTGCTGCCGCTGCCTCTGGAGCTCCAGCGGAAGAGACGAGGCAGTGGGAGGGCAAAAAACTGTGGATAACTTTGAATCAATTGATTCAGTTAACTGGATTACATGGTTTAGCCACTGAGTTGTGAGTTTATGTTGGGCACCAAGGAATTGTAGGTCGGCTGTGTATTGCCCCAAAGGGCTCCCTGCTTATCCAGGGCTGCTTTGACCAGGTTTGATGAGTCCATAGGTTTAGGTCAGATTTTACTGACAAATTTAGCAAGGTATGTCTTGATGCATGCTCAATCATCCAGGTAACTAAATCCCAAAAGGTTGATTCTGTTCATCTGGATGTAGTGTTTTCAGTGGGAGAAACGTTTTGTCACTCATCCAAGTGACACTGGAAACAAGGAGGCAGCCGTTAACTTGCAAGCAGTACTTTGCCAGAAGGTGTCTTGGCTGTTTATCACGCTGGTGAGCTGATAATCTGGCTAAGGCTGGATAGTCGCACTGGTAATTTTGAATGGATTTGATGGCTTGCAGGTGATCAGAGGTGGAGAGAGAAACTCCAGCTCCACCCCAATGGGGCAGAAGATAGCAGCTGTTCCTCAAAGCACACAGCAGGCTCACAAAACCAGGCCACTTATGACATCTACTAGTCTAATACTCCAATCCATGCAAATTCTGTTATTGCATATTACTATTTTTAGTATTTCTGTTCTAAACTAACATTATTTCCTAAATAAAGGTATCCCACTTGAAACAAATATTTTATACTTGATTTCATATCATGTTGTCAAGTATTCCTCAAGGAAAAGAGATACCCCAGTACAGTATGTAAAATGAAAGAAATCCCAATTGTAATTCTAATTAAAAACTGGAGGCCAGATGTTTTGCTACAGTCTCTTCCCCAAAGTATTATATTGGCAGCATGTAGTCTCTGTATTTTTCAAGAAGCTGTTTGGATGTACAATAAAGCAAGAAACATTTCTTTCATTTTCAGCCAGTAGGTATTCCTATATAGATGCTGTTTGCTCAATATTTGAACCAAAAATGCCCTGTAAGGACCACAATGTGTGTTTTATCATTTTCTGCTTTATTAGCAGCATAGTAAAGACTTTAACACATTGGATTTGTGCATCTTCTTTATATGCCATATTGCCTCACATTAAAAAAAAGCAAACACTATTTTTATTATTATTTCTTCCTTTGTAATTGTTTCACCACTGCTGATGCAATATAGCACACCAAGGCTTTTGCTCATTGACCCATGAGATTATTATAGGAAATTCTGAAACAATTAGGTTTTATCATATTTTTCTTTTTTCATTCTCAGCACTTTAAAAATAAGGGTTATCGTATCTTTTTTATTTTTCTCTATTTTGGACATTCTCTCATTCCTAAATGATAGCATAGGCCAATTGGAGATGACTCACAAAATGACACGAGTGTTTGCAAAATGCAACAAAGTTTGCTTTTCAAACCTGTACTGGTGACACAGTCAAATGTATCCCTTTTTCCCAGGAGTCTGGAGCTTGTGTCCTTATCTTTAGATTGTTGATTTATAGTTTTCAGATTTAATTATATGTGATTTTTTTTGTTTTGTTTTTGGGTGTTGATTTTAAAGGTTTCAACACATACAAAAACTGCTTGCTTAGTTTTAGGAAAACATTATGGTCTGTGTTTAAAATAGACCCTTTCACAACAGTTACCACATGTTAGAGAGCCTTCTTGGCAGAAGGACCTGAAAGTAAACTTCTGCTATGTCTTAGTGTGGTATTCTGCTCCATCTAAAGAAATACAGCTGATGAGGACAGCAGATATTTTACTTACACTTGTTCACATGACTGCAATAGGTCCCCTAACTAAGCACTGATCATTTAAACACATTCGACCTGCGCTGTTTTCTTTTGCTGTAGAACTGATTTTACAGAAAAACATATGAAGACAACAAATTTATGTTAAATTATTTTAATTAAATTTGAGTCCAGCTTTTGACTTCGCTATTCCAAAACCTTCTTTTAATTTTTTGTTTGTTTGAGCCACTCAGAGGTGGACTTGTTGGTGTGTTTTGAATTATTGTCCTGCTGCATAAGCCGATTACTCTTGAGCTTCAGGACATGATCTGATGCCAGGGCACTGTTCTTCAGCACTTTGTGGTAGAGAGAAAAGTTCATGGTTCCATTAATTTTGCAACTCAAAAAATATTGCAACTGTTAATAATATTACAAAAAACTACATGATCAGCCCAGTGTACAAGGTTTGGATAAAATACAACAAATCTTTTATAAAACTCCATATCCAATCTTGCATCTTGTCACTTGTAGAAGAAAATAGTATCTTTATCAAGACGGTGTTTGTGGCAAAATAATGTGACTACATAAGCTATTGTGTCAAGAAACAAATTTCTTGGGTATATTTACTGTTATAAACTTGTTAAAAATTAACTTGTTGGGTCATTCCATGTCAGATGGTTTTAAGAGCATTTTCAATAACTACAATTTAATTGTTTATGAAAAAATGTAGACGTTGAACTGTTCAACAACTGTTAAAAACCTTGTTTTGTGTCTACACATAAACTGAAGCTACTCTACCACTGATAAGCAATTTATAAACTGCTGATATTCATTCAGTGTTTTTAAGTTCTGTTTATGATTGTAATGCAGTCATATAATTGCTAATAAAAACAATTACCTAATATATAAACCTATAAAAATAAATGATGTTTTACTGAATATGTTGGATTTTACTATCTGTGATATTTGAAAAAAAATGCTTCAGTATTGTGCTTCTCAAATGAATTTGTTACTCTTAAAGGTTAAATATGATGCTATTTCAAAAACATTAACTAGGTTCCACATTTACTATTTGTTTTTAGGCAGTGGTAGCTCAGCTGGCACTTAGCTTTGCTTTAATGGACTACTGTATAGTCATAAAACCAGTAAAATTAACTTCAGTTATGGGGTGAAAATTGTATTTTGTTATGATGCCAAAACCAATATAAAGTGTTTTTGTTTTTTTTAAACTAGGAAAGTAATGTCAGGCTATAGTGAATAATGTCCCTTTAAATAAAGTTGTGTGTGCGAGTTCTGATATGTTCAATTAATTTATTCTAAACATCTACCACCACTTAAGGAAATTAGTGGCTGTAGCATAAAAAAAAACTCGAGCAAAAAACAAAACAAAATAATCAGTAAATGGTTCAGTTGGTTTCACTGGTGATTGAGGTCTAAATGCGTCTATTTCTAAGGAAACACCTCATCTACCATCATATGGAAGAATATTGTATGACAAGATGCGCAACAGTGGTTTGTGTAGTCAGGTACACACAAACACTGCTGTCCTTCTATCTCATGTCCGCTGCAAATATGGTGTTTGTTAAGTAGACTTTAACATTTTGAGCATGACAACAAAAAGAAATGTGATTTTCACCAGCATCAAAATGTCGAATTTAGACACCATTTTACCAACATCACATAATCAAAACAACAATATAGTCCACTGACCTCTTTCTCAATGTAACTCACACATATTTCAAAGCTTTATTTATTGGGCCTTTTGGAAATTTTACAGATTTTCAGTGTTATATTTTGTGTTAAGACATTTAATTCTTTTATCCCTTGAAATATAGCCCAATTATTCATTTAAAGGGTATGGATCTTTATCCATGTGAAAATATACAAAAACGATCCCCAAGAGCCATACATGATAATACGTGTATGTAACCACAGTCTAATTTGCTTAAGTGCCTCACTCTAATGTTTGAACCAGGAGGAATAGGAATTCAAGTTGAACGGCTCATTTAAAATGTTAAAATGAATACACACAATTATATTGCTTATATTATATTGTTTTTCTTATTTGTATATTGTTTTCTTTATTTTTGCACCTTTGTGGTCTTGCTACCTAATTTTGCTGTGCAAGCAACTGCACAATGACAATAAAAAGTTCTACGTTCTAAAATGCAGGAAGCGTTTTACAAGACTTTTTCTCAGATTTCTCTTCTGCAGCAGTATTTATTTAACCATGCTAACAGGTTAAAGCAGACTAACTAAATCGCAACCTGCATCTGCTATTGTGTTGTTTTATTAGTAGTAACAGCACTGCCTAGCTTCTTGTGTCTGTTTCATTCATTTTAGACCTCTATGACTAACTCGATTTTCAAAGCAAGATATCTTTGCTGTTGTGCCAAAATTTTGACTTTTCTTCTTCTGTGAATCAGTCATCTCCTACTGTGTTAGGATGAGACACACACACACACACACACACACACACACACGCACACACGCACACACACACACACACACACACACACACACACACACACACAAATACAGATTTGAAGACTGAGGCAAAACTTTAACTGTATCCTAAGTCCAACTTGTTGGTCTCTGATTTAGATTGTAAAACTTATGTAATGACCCCGCCTCTCGCCCTAAGACAGCTGGGATAGGCTCCAGCGCCCCCCGCGACCCTGAAAAGGATAAGCGGAAGCGAATGGATGGACGGAACTTATGTAATGAATGATACCAATTGCTAACCAATTCGAGTTGACAGTCTTTATTTATGATTTACTACATAATTTGAATCTATATAAAAAAACAAATTCAAAATGCTAAGTAGCTTAATTTAATCTCACTATCTCCTTCCCAGTTTCTGTAGATGGTTTAGGGTTAGGAACTGTGCTGTGTGACAAATGACTGGAGGGCTGTTTAAAGCCTATTGTTTCACTATCGGAAGTGTTATTTTTGCTGCTTTTTTAATCATGTGAATATAATCCAAACCCAGTGGCAAAGAAAAACAAAGAACACGAAGAAGAAATGCGAAATGCTCCAGCTCTTGGAATTCCTAAACACAAAGCAAACCAACGTGCTCCAATAAGAGGAACAGTGACATCCATATAGCACCTGGAATAAACGTAGCCTACTGAATATGATAAGAAAGCCTTAGGATAAGACATGAAGACATGCTTTCATGACAGTAACAGGATTACTCACTCCCACAGTGCTATATACTCATCATATTCACTAAAGTGTTAATTAATTTTAAAACATCTCCCCATTCGTTGGTTGTTTTGAGTCCTGTTTGGTGAAAATGAAAGTGCTATTTCCAAAGCACCTTGTTTTCATATATTTCATTTACACAAGGGAAGGGTAATGTGGATCTTCCTGCCTCTCAATACTCTGCTTGCAAGAGAGCTCTTTCTGTTAATTACCCAAACCACATGGGTCTAAACATAAGTCCAAGTGTCTTCTCTAACTGTAGAGTCTCCTCACTGAATAAAACCTAGCAGCGTAGTCTGCATGTTATTTTTCTAACAAAATATACTGTCTGTGGTATGCCATAAAGGTGAGGTGAGGGTCAGACCTCATACAAAAGGAATAAATGCAGAAGAATAAGCAAAGCCTTAACCTATGACTGTAGCCGGTCTTGACGTTTTACTGATGCTGGCTTTGTCACCGAGCTGACAATCTCTGTAACTCCCTCCCCCCTCAAGAATATATAGTGCCGGTGTTAATGGTAACCTCCTCGCTGGTTTCATGTATGTCACTGTGTGTGCGTGTGCATTATATGTAACGGCAACAGAATCAGGAGCTGCTGGTGGAAATTTTACTGCTAAATTGTTCAGTCTTTCTAACTGCAGATCTTAAATGCACACATACACACACACACACTCTCTCTCCCACACCCAACGCCTACCACACATTCAGACACCAAGGTAAATCTTGACAGGAGTGACGGTGAGTTGTTCATGTGGTGCTGACAGCTTTATAAACACACATCTTTTTAGTCTCTTCTGATGCCTGTCTGCCATTAGGAAATCAGCTGTCCATTACCACATTTTAGTTGTTAGATCATTTCCACCTTACGTGACTAATATTGTTCCTTTTATTTATTTCATTTTTTGAGCTGTCTTTCCTATTGACATGAAAAACATCAAATTTAGAGTTTTACCACAAACTGTGGCTTGTATTGTGTGTCTGCAGAATTATTATTATATGTACGATGATATAGGAACATTATAATATAGATAATCCTCACTTTTCACTCATCACAAAGGAGGGATTTAAAGTTGTGTAATGAATCAGTAATGCCAAAATCAAATCTGTCATATCTTGTGATATTGTAAAACTGTTTTCTGGGCTAAACTGAAAAAAGAAAATTGCATTAGACCATGCAGAATTATGCAACTGAAGAATAAAGGAATATAATGGTGGCACGGTGGTTAGCACTGTTGCCTCACAGCAAGAAGGTCCTGAGTTCAATTCCACCATCAGGTCGAGGTCTTTCTGTGTGAAGTTTGCATGTTCTCCCCGTGTTTGCGTGGGTTCTCCCCGGGTACTCCGGCTTCCTCCCAAAGACATGAACTTATTGGGGATAGGTTAATTGGAAACTCTAAATTGCCCATAGGTGTGAATGTGGGAGTGAGTGCGAATGGTTGTCTGTCTATGTGTGTTAGCCCTGCGACAGACTGGCGACCTGTCCAGGGTGTACCCCGCCTCTCGCCCCAAGACAGCTGGGATAGGCTCCAGCGCCCCCCGCGACCCTGAAAAGGATAAGCGGAAGCGAATGGATGGATGGATGGAATATAATGGATTAGTAATATATTAAAAAGCAACAATAACCCCCCCCCAAAAAAAACATTTTTATACTTGGGAGATTAATAAAGTTGCTGCCATGATCAGCCTGTTACTGTTACAACAAATTGATGGAAATGATGGACGGTTTCTTTCATTTCAACAACTGATGTGCACAGAAGTAAAAAATGTGTTTATTTATTTATGATCTCCGTCAAAAATATTTTATTTTAAGTTCACCTTCAACAAATTCAAATATGTCCATGTAAATTCTTTTGGATTTATTTATTCATTTTGGTATTCAGTGACACACGTTTATTGCATTTTAACATTTTAACCATTTCTCTGTGACTAATTATTGTGTCAACCCTTTTTTTTCATCCGTCAGCATAATCATTTACCATTCATAACCATTTTTTCTTATATATTCGTTTTATTACACACCTGCTTCAGTTGATCAATTTTGCTATTTATTCATTCCTTTTAGCTGTTTCACCATTTTATTATTGAAACCAAGTATTTGTTACTTGAGGGTAAATATTATTGAGACATCCCTCTAGCATTACGGCTAAATTGTTTTAACATTTATCTCCTTTTTCTATAAAAATTATGAAACTATTCAACAAAAATCAGATATACATGCAGAAACGTGTATGCATACATCTTTTAAAAAATCAGATTTCCTTTTTTTTTGTTCAAATCTTGCCTTATAAGTTTGCTGCTGGGTTGTGTTTCTGGGCTGAATGGCTAAAGAAGAGTGATTTCTTCTCTTCGCATCAGTGCTCCCTCTATCTGTCAGTTGACCCATATGCTTTGGCTCCACAAGTAGATTTTCTAAATATTTGAATGCGTCATATTCTCCAACTGAGTCAGCACGAGAAGAAAAGGGAAAAGAAAAGAAATATAAGAAAGATAAAGGATGCTCTTCCCCACAGCTGACATATCTCACTTTATTTTTATTGCGGTGACATTTAGAGAGTAAAGTCGCTCCAGATCACATATGGCAGAGAACTGCTGCTGCACTGATGCCTATGGGCTTAAATCGTGTAGTATGTCTGGCCACACCCTATGATGGCACAGCGGGTCTGCTCAATCATCTGTCAAAAGGAAAAACTGACTAGGATGTGACAAGAGTTTCCCCAACTTTGAACATTTGTATCTATAGAGAACAGTGTGGCAGAAGTTTGGGGTTTTTTGCCCATTACCATTCAGTATGGATTTGCTCTTCAAAGTGTACACTGACAGCATTTTTACCTAATTTTTGCTGCTTTGATGTCCATTTGTGTTGCGTGTGTGTCACCTTGCTTCTGCGTGTTGTTGAGTCTGTATTTGTCGTTTCTCTGTGTATGCCTCCTCGGAAAGTATGTGTTGGTGGGAGGAGGGACGGTGCTCCAGGTGTGGTTTATGATAAGAGGATAGATGTAAATGTATACAGATCACATTCACATGCTGCGTTGCTGTGCGCTTGTGAGAGCAAACAAACCACGAGCTTAGAATTCTAACGTTCCGTCTGCCTAAGAGTATTCAAGCCCAGCAAAGCTTCCAAATTTCAGCATCAGTTGACGTAATTGGAAATGGGTCCTGAAAACATATTTTCTGGAGTACTTGCCAAGTTCTTAATTGATGTTTGTTGAATGTGCTGGCTGGACTAGGTCAGCTTTGAATTCAATCAGATAAAGCCAAGTATGAGACTGTAGTATTCAGGGTGCTGGCCACAGACAATGTGCTGGCTAGAATCTGCATGGCGGGCAGGCCCTTTTGGGAAATTTGAAAGAGTTTGAGGGCATAATCTGCCTTTCTTCTGATGCACCTATTACCCTTCCCTTGTCCTCATTTCTCCCTCACATCATAATATGGGCACCAGGAATAAGAGAATGAGAATCAAACCCGCCTGCACTCTTTAAACTGGTTAATAGAGACATCAAATGCAGTGTTTTAGCCCACACTGAATCAGTTATACCTGAAACAGACAATAGAAATGTTAAATCATGGCCTTGGTCTGTCTCAGCTCTCTGGTTAAATAAAAGCATGAATATGAATGCCAAATAACCTTATAAAATCCTTTTGAGTGAAGCCTTAACAAGGTCAGCATACATGTAGTCGCTTGTTTCACTTTAACTGTCTTGAAACACTGCCTTCAAATTCTAATTGTCTATTTAATTAGACAGAAAAGATCAGCAAACAACCAAATCACATAAATGATGCTTTAACACATCTATAATGAAATATAATTATTTCGCTCAACTGGGTTGGTCACTTTGTCGGGAACACTGACTCACAATCTCCTAATTATTTCGTAATTGATTTTAATTTGAATGCGTAAAATGTTCATTTCTTCTCCTCCAACATTTACCCTTTCATTTTGTAGGCTACCTCGCAGTGTTCTCAGGCGCCTTCTGGGCCACCTGTGAAATTACTTAAATGTTATTAGTATGGCTGTTGAAAAGCAACATAGCGGTGGCGATGCGTGGGCGGGAGCTCTAATATGATTGGCTCAGGGACACTGTAAGCCTGAGTGGCAGCCCTTAATGGGAGCCCTGGAGAGGTAACCCAACAGCTGTGTGTTTGCAGCTAATGAGAGATGGGGGAGGAGTAAAGGATCACAGACTGGAAACACTCTGATAAACTCTTGCGTCTGAATGGCTTGGGAAGATAGGAAATCAAGTTTTCTCCGGAGGACATTGCTTAAGGCTTTCCTTTGTGACAAAACCCTGCATTTGACTCATTACTCCTGGTCCATTGCTTTATGCCTAAGCAGTTATGATCACTGGCATCAGTGTTCAGGAAGAAAGGAAGAGAGTAACTGTGGCGTGGGATGAATTTCTCTCCCTGCTGAGCCATGCTGATTTATAGCCCTGAGCAAAAGCATTGTTTTTTTAATTACACTGCTGCAGTTTTAACAGATGATGCCACACATTACTAGTTTATTCCATTGTACACCAACAGCACAGTTTGTTTCACGTGCAGTTCATTGTCTCCAAGAACAAGACAATGTTGCGCATATTACTGCTACATCAAGCATTATTAACATTAATCCCCGTGGTTTCCTCAGCAGAGATAGACTGTGCTGCTTCTCGTCCCTATCATAACCGCCTGAGGGTGGCGCCAAATGAATAAATAGTGGCCAAACAGCTTCCATTTTAGGCCGTTCATTTTGCTACATGTAATGCATATCAACAAGTAAACCGCCGGCACTGGCTACCTGTTACATCAATTTTGGACACGTTGTGCGATTAGTGAGCAGTTTTGAGGGGAAAGGAAAGACTGACAAGAATTAAAATAGTGCAAGGCAAGCAGAGTGATTTCATGATAAGCTTATTTAATAAGGTGCATCCCCCTGTTTGAGCTGACCCAGTTTAATAAGATCCTCTTAAACTGTAGGCATCACATAATTTCCTGGTAGGCAGCCTTGGCATAATGCAATGTAGAGTATGAAGTTGCTGTGTGCTGCGGTGGATGGGAGCCCCACCTCCTCCCACGCTCTGATGAGTAGAGAGAGAAAAGAGAGAGGGAGCTAGGGGAGCAACTAACGTACCCACTGTATCTCACCACTTGCTGTCTGGAAATGCTTCAGATGGGCTTCTTGTTTAGGACCGGTTAGCTGTTTCTTTTTGCACGTTGCGAAAATGACATTTCTTTTGCTGTGTTTTATACATCCAGTGCGTCCTTAGAGTGCGCTCTAAGCTACTTAGATCAGGGCTGGAGAAACTTGGACCAAAGGGATGCGACAGCGAGTGCAAATCTTCCCAAGGATCAGTTACTGAGGATTGAAAATGGCACACAGTAGGGCATCTTTATGGAATGAGATTCTTGGTTTCCCAGCTCTATCATAAAACAGTCTATATAATATAATTGCTCATAAGTTACAGCCGCATATTCCCACGGACTGAAAACTGTCTCTGTTCCTCACACTGTCGGACGGCGGTGGACGAAGGATCCTGAATTTTCATGCGGAAAGTTCTGAATACTGTGTATGGATTTTGTGGCTGCTGAAGTGATTTTTGATCTCAGCACTGTGACGGAGGTTTGAGGGTTAGACACCTGCCTCTGGGAGCACCGCTGGACATATCAGCTGCGGGGAAGAATTGGCTACGCGACAAGCGCTCACGTAAAAAAAAAAAGTCTCTGGCTCAGGTACTGAAATTACTGCAGAAATAATCAAGAAAGTTGATTTGACCGGTGGCCACTGTGTGTGATTCATGATGCAATGCGAATGAAGTTTATAGGAATGCATTTCGGACTTGTCTGAAGTGCTGTCGCTCAACACAGGCCGTGGCTCAAACAGATCGTTTATACAACAAGTTGCACTTTATAATAGACACACACAGAGCACAAAACAGCTGGCTGTTCGGTGTTACAGGTTGATAGGCGGTACAAAGGCTAGATGTGCCACCCGCAATAAGGATCCGCTGCATGATAAATTAGACGATGCATTTTAATTAAAATCTATCCGAGTAGACACGAGTTCCAGCCTGCGTCGGGGTTGGTATTAAGTCATTAACTCTGCATATCACTGCACTTCAGCGACAATATGAGTGCGAGCGCTTCAATCTGATCTGTACCGGCGATGGGCTAATTGCATTTTATTGCACTATTATGATTCTGTGAAGCAGAAAATGTGAACCATTTGTATCATCCTTCTTTCGCCATTTATCCCATACTAGCTGCAAACATCACACTAATTGCCTTTATTCGTGCATCTTGGTTTGACGTTGTTTACTCTGAACAATTTCTTGCAAATAATTCGGACTTCTCCTGTAGCCTGTCGTGTTCATAACTATTATACAGTTTTTCTAGGGAGAGATTCGTGCTTATAATTGGGGGGGGTCTTTGATCAGATCATCGGCACGGGTAATCTCCTGTGCTCTCCAGTGAGAGTCGGGGGTGTTGTTTCTCGCCACTCCACCGACCACCAGGCACATTTTAATAGTCTGCTCTACATAATGATGTCGGTCTAAGTTCCCACACATACTTTAGGCTACAAGGCCGTCATAACAGAGCAGATCAAACAGGCCTATAACCTACTTGTAGTCCAGATCTGAGAAACTGTCTGTAAGACATAAATGTTATTATCTAAATCATGCAGTGAATAAAACTTCTATCTATCTATCTATCTATCTATCTATCTATCTATCTATCTATCTATCTATCTATCTATCTATCTATCTATCTATCATAAGAATAGACTGTAAGGCTAATTTCCTCTGCCTATTTTATTTTAGAATTATTACCAGTGGGGAACTTTCCTCTGAATATTGTACAATAACATGCAATGTGCCATGTAATGGGGTTGCTAAAGGAAGGGTAAGTGTGTGGTAAACGGATCAAATTGTGGAAAGGGCACAAAAGGATTTTTTCTGACTTCTCCAGCAGGTATTTGAGCTTGAGGGAGTGAACCTTTACAAAACTGCACAAAAGCAGTACAATAACCCCTATAAGGAAATTAAACTCTGTTTTAATCATGTTACACAGAGCAGTGAGGAATCCAAATTATACGACCTGCCAGTTTCTTTATATCTTTATTTAAAGAAGATTTTAATATTAGAATGTGGCCCTTTTAATTTCAGTGTATTTCACATTTTTTTCTTTTGTTTCTTTTTTACTTTTTAGTGACAGGAGTGACACATGAGCGTTTTGTGTCTCGGCATGGATATGGATAATTTTAGTGCTCACGCCTTTACAAAGTGTTTCCAACCAAAGGCTATTGCTTTCTCATTACCAAAACCCACAGTTTGCAGTCAGTATAAGAGTGCAGCCTTACATTTGGCAGTAAATTTCGTTGGTAGATCAGCAGTGTAAGGAGACCCATAGCTGTGATACTACCTATCATAAATCATGCCGGTGGGAGGGTAATGGATTTTACCTGTTATACTAGCTAAAGGCGCAGAGTCAGCCAATATATCAAATCACATCAGTTGAGAAAATCGTTAAATCATCTGTTATCTTTCCACACTCTGGCAAAGCAGGAAAGAGCATACAGCAGCGTTGTACAGCACAAATTCATGAACTTGAGTCCCACCAGCATGTAACAGGTGAAAATTCAGGTTCTGCTTTTATTAGCTGCTGCAAAACAAGCAACTACTACAAAATAGCCTATTTAATTCCTCTGATGATTTATTTTTTCCCCGGCACAACTCTAACCTTTTTTCTTATGAGTAATTTACTATTATGCCTCAGTTAATTCCGCATGTGAGTCATTTCTGCTGGACCTGTGGAGCGGCCAACTTAAAGAGCAAATGTCACCCAGTCAGTCTCTGAGTTGACTCAGTCAGAAGATAGTCTGTCTCCATGGCAACCAGAGCAGGCGCACATGCTCCGCAGCACAATTATATTGTTCTTCATTTTGATAACTACCCTTTTTTTTAAATGTTTAATACCAACACTTACATAATCAGGCACAGCCCCTTTATCATTTTTTAAATGATTTCATTTCAAGCCAAAAATTGTTCTAAAAGTCAATTTTCATCTACTTCTCTTCACAAACAATGCAAATTAATTTTGCTTTACGATAAATTGTGACATAATGGCATGTAAAAGATGTGTGATTTATTTTTCAATTACAAAAATGAAAAACAACATAATCACTCCATACTTTATCCAATTTAATTGTTAGCTGAAGTACTGCATTAACTTTTTATTAGCATTTATCTTCCCAATAATTTCTGTTTAATCAAACTTCACCCTCCTACTTGTATTCCCTTCCCTATATTTGTCACAGTTACAGTAAATAAAAAATAATGCTGATCATATCGCTCTCTCATCTGTCTCTCTCTGTCTATAATGTATATATATATATATATATATATATGTGTGTGTGTGTGTGTGTGTGTGTGCATGCGTCCTCAGAATGAAAATTGTAGCACCATTTTTATCACTACTAAAAATGGTGCTTCATTTAAGGAGTGGCAAAGATATCTCTGCACTGCTCTCTAGTTGATTCAGGACTGGATCTGTCATATAAGCTTGGATGGTACCAATTTTTCAGAGGTCATTGTTATGACTGGGTTCAGCAACCACGGCCTTAGCGAGGCTGGGACTTGTTTCCTTGGGAACCGCAGCACAATCTGACACAATCTAGGCTGGCACTTTGATTGTAGACACGCAGAAGTTGAAAAGTTCTCTTGAACAGATGGGTCAACTGGGTTGTGCGCTGTGTGAGGGCTCAGTGTGAGACTCAATCAGACCTTGTAGTTTGACTGATGTTTTAGCTGCCTGTGAAGTTTTTCACCGTCTCCTCAATGAAGAACAAAAAATGGCAGTGTATTTTTATTTATTCATTTATTTTAGGACGTGGTGGGGCACACTGATGATTATTACTTCTTCGATCTATGGTACGGAGACGTCAGAAGGAAAATGACGGCAGACGTATTGTTAGGAGATGAAAATATTGTTCTGAATCTATTGCTGAAATTCAAATCAAAACAGCATATTTTCCCACAGCACCTTTTGTATGTTTTTTTTTCTGGCAAACAAGCAATGGTCATTTCTTGTGGTCATGTCTGCGGTTGTACAAAAGACAAACAAAATTTCACACAATTTCACATTTAATTTGTTTTCTATTTGTTTCTTTTTCTTATAAAGAGAATACATCAAAAAAGTACCACAGTACTTCACCAGACACTTTTTCAAGGTTTGTTTTTTTGCCTTCAGGTCAAGGAGTTGTGTAGTCAAATAGCAACCTCTACACTTCTACACTACATTTCAGTAAAACTTGAACATAAGTGACAACAACCTCCCAGGTGTGAAAGTGGGCATGAGTGAGAACCACTTTTCTTCCCCTCTCAGAGACACTCTTATCTATAGAGGTCGTTGACAGGTGAAAAAGTATGCTTGGGTGAGCTTCTCTAGCAAATTGTGAGTCTGTGTAATGATGGCCAAACTGAACATAAGTCAGAAAACATCGACTCAATTGTCTGGATTTGTACTTACAGTTGGCACCCCTGATGGTCTTAATAAGCTAAGGTTTGGCCAGGCAGACTTCTTGCTGTGTGGCAGGTCAATCCAGATAAACCTTGGGGTCTTAAACTCCACTGCTAAGCAGTTTTGCTTCGACTGCATTTTTTGTTGGAAAGTTAAACAGCTTCACAAAACAAACAACAGACATTAGACCCATCGGGCAGTTTGAGGCTCCCTTTGAACGTCCACCTCCATACTGTGGTACAGGCTGCCTTCAGCATTCAGTTTTCAGTTTTTTCAACATAGCAACCATCTGGACCATTGCGCGATCACAGCATGAGGTTTTGTGGTGAGTGCTGCTTCACTGGTAGACTTAAAGTTCCCTCCTCAGTCAAACAGTGTAGGCCTTGATTGTATTTGGAAGGATTTTTTTTTTTTTCCCTAAGAATAGGTGTTGCTCCGGATCACCTTCATAAGGTCTCTGGCTCAGTATGCTAATTGGATTGTCTATTTGAACACGGTGTATTTTCCAACAAACAGTGCTCAAGGGAATTAGGCCATGCACAGTCTCTACAGTTCTGCCTCTTGGACACTCTTGGACACAAGTTGTACTACAGTTAGAGTTACCCAAGCAAGCAATGTCGAAGTCGTCCTGTGGAGCATCTAGCAAAACATAATTTATCGTTATAATTGGTTGTTCAGATGACAAATGAAAAGAAGTTTATGTTCAGTGATTCTTTTTTAGTTTATTACAGCAGTGCTGCCACAGTACTTGGTTGTTGACAGGGTGAATTTTAATAACCAAAAAGATTTCATTTTCTCAGCCTCGCACTTTCTCAATATTGCAGTCTTGCGATGTCTGATCCAGTTCAGTATTTTTCCTCCATAGCTGGCATTTTTATTGCTGATTTCATTCGTCGAAGAAGTTAAAATGTTAATTTTGGAAATGACTAAGAAATGTATTTGATTTTTTTGAGCAGTTCAACAGGACTCAACTATGACAAAGACATTTTATCACTCTGAAAGAACTAACCTCTTGTTCCTCCCTTTGATTTTCTGCTGAATTATGTATCGCGATCTGCCTGAATCAGCTTGTAGTCTTGTGGGTCTACCATCTGGGATGACAGATGATAACCAAGTTTTTTGGAGAAAAAGAGCTGAGATGCAGGGAATGTCACTCCTAGTTGTGTTCAGCGCTTCTAATTTATCAATTTTGCTGCTCAGGTAGTAAATTTCGGTGAGACATCCAGTAGTCCAAGAAGTTTCACATCCTCCAGTAGGGAAAATCTCCTGTTTCCCTTCGCCACCACCTCGGAGCACTTTGAGATGAGAAAAGGAAATCTGGCACTGTCAAGCTTTTGATAAAATATTTGTGCGAAAGCTGAGGAATGTGAGATAAAACCCAAAGGCATGGTGTCAATGATATTCAGCTGATAAGAGATTCTCACTGAGTGATAGCAAAACGCATATTTTACGAACAACATGAATTTTAATGTCAATGTAAACAAAGAAAAAAAGAACACTAATTCACTAGACTGTCAGGCATGGTGCCATCTGGAAGACAGGCATGAGGCCAACTGGAAAACATTAAGTCATGAGTGTCATCAACCATAACAATCATGTCACTATCAAAGCATGGCTATTCATTGCAGAAGTGGCTATAATAACAGGGGGGCAGTTACAACCAAACCATTATAAAATCGGCTATGGTGTGCCATTTTTAGATGCCACATTGTATAAATGCTTTTGAAAACTTGAATTTAACATTGGATTTTAAAATAGAAATAAACAAAAGATGATGCACATATCAAGTAAACTAATCATTTTTACTGAATTCTTCAAATACCAATTTAATTGAAGCAATACATACATGCACACCTCATAAGTTCACATATCTTGATGAAAGCATGTGTTTAATGGAATGGTAGGCAGCAGTATGAAACATTTACAGTGTGATTTATAATTCCCCTTAAAATGATATCCCGTGGGATGATTTTACCTTGATAATGCCAGTCTTGGGTATAAGAAAAGTGTCTCTGCTGATTGCGTCTTTGCTTCTTCCTGCCTTTTTGTACTGCAAACATGAACTGGAGAAAGCGCAATCACTGTTCATGCCACATTGACTACAGGTTCTCCTCGCAAATGTAAAAAGGGAGACATTGATTTCCGAGCAATTAGTGCATCAATAACTAGCACTTTCAATTTTAATGTATTCAAAAGGAATTGGATTTTTTTATTGGATTTCCGTATATTTGTGTTTTGCTGTCTAGCTTAATACTCATTTGCCTTACTCCTGTATGGAACATTGCGGCATGCAGTTGCATTTTAAATAACTCCATTTGCTGTCTTGTATGTATATTTCTATCAGCTCTCACCCACACTAACTAGGGATGCATTGATTCCTCTTGTTCTTTTCCTAATCCCAAACCCATGACATAGACCCACACTAGACTGAGCACCTGTGCTCTGTTCTTTTTCAGTTGAAAAGCTATTGTGGAAATAATTGGAACTATTCAACTGTGTTTGGATTAACATAATGTTTGACTTCTACATAACTTTTCACACTAAAAGTAGCATTTTGTTTTTGCTGTAACTTTCTTTAAAAGTCTGGGAAAATAAAGAAATGCTTTAAAACAGTGCAGCATTGAAGAGACAGTGACTGTGACATGGACTGCTGTTGTCTGATTATAACCTGAGTCATTAAAGCTGGTATTGATCAGTATATTGAAGTTTTGCATTAGTAACACAAACATGGCACAATAAACTCTAACGGATGCACTGAAATGAACTCTACTTGATTAGTAAGTGGACACTCACTGATTCAACACACACACATTTTTGTTAAATGTTTCCACGATGAAGTTTTCCAGAGCATGGGACCTTGATACTTAACCCCAATGATTGCTCCTATTTCAATTACCGATAGGACTCAAACACACATGCATACACACACACACACAAAAAGAAAGAGAGAGAGGGGAAATAATTATACTCTAAAATCATTGCAGCATGAAAAAAAAAAACAAAATTCTTTTGCTAGAGGGAGTAAAGATCAAAGAAGACACTAAAATAATGGGTCGTAATTGCAGAGTTGAAAGGTTCAAAATCAAACATAATGATTACAGTGTTTGAGCTAGCCAGTGGCAATGGAGTGTAGATGGAAATGTCTGCATTGTGCATTGTCGGGTGGAGACTGGATGTGATGATAGTAGCAAACTTGCATAATCGGCATGAGAGAAAAATTTGACTCTATGACCTTTAGTGTTCAAGTGTTCATTGTCAGACGCCTCTTGGGTAAAGAAATTGGGCAAATATTTTATTTCTCTCCGTAGACAAAATCTTGGCTCGCTCGTAAGGGTGTATTCTTGAGCGTGGGTTTCAAACCATAGGTTATTTTAGAGCTACATTGCTTCCCTACTCAATGTCTAGCTGTGTAATACAGAAATAATGAGTCTCTTAGGCTGTGAGTTTTTGTATTACATTTTTATTTGATTATTCAGCTGAAACAATCCACACTGGCCCTCAAGTTTGTTTTGGATGTAAGCTCACAAGATATAATTTCTTGTTCCTACATTCATTTTTCCATGAATTTCATAAAGCTGAGATATTCATTGAAACTCTTGAAGCTCTGAGACTGAAAAGAAGCCATGCTGGGATAGCTATGATTGCATTTTTTTCTAAATGCCCTATTTTCTCTTTGTTATTGTTGTTGTCTAATTATTGCATTATGCTTCTAGGTTTGCTGTATGCTTTACCTCAAGTTATTTACAAAATTAATTTTATAGCTGTAGAGTCATAATGCAAAAATGCTTGCTTTCCCTGTCTTATGTTTTACTTTGACCTCTGACTCGTTGATGCAAGTTGTTTTTTTTCTTTTTTCATTTTTGAATAATTAAATAAAAAGTAAAACCTAAGTAAACATTGCTTTATGGAGCTAGGTTTCAGCAGAACCCAAATAAGGAATTTCCAAAGGGAACCAGCTTTTTGACCCATACTGTGTTTTTTCATTTTACAGGCAGATCGTCTGATGACCTAATGGAACTGAATTTACAAGTGATATTGTGTTGGGTCGTGGTGCTGCACTGTGGCTTCGCTGAAGGCAGTATCCTATATCGGGTCCAGGAGGAGCAACCTCCAAATACTCTTATAGGTAGCCTGGCAGCAGACCAGGGACTGCCAGACTCGGGTCACCTTTACAAGCTAGAGGTGGGTGCCCCTTATCTTCGTGTGGATGGAAAGACAGGGGACATTTACACCACAGAGATTCCTATAGACAGAGAAACCCTGAGGGACTGTCGCTCCTTGGCTAAGGGTAAACCCTGCTACCTGGAATTTGAAGTATCAGTGACAGATCTGATACAAAACCAGAGCCCACGGCTTATTGAAGGACGCATTGAAGTACAGGACATCAATGACAACACCCCCCAATTTCCTTCTTCTGTGCTCACCATCTCAGTCCCGGAGAACACGATCATGGGAGCGTTATTCTCCATACCTCTAGCTACAGACAGGGACTCTGACAGGAATGGGGTAGCTGACTATGCGCTGACTGCAGGGCCAGATGCTGCAACCCTATTTGGTTTACAAGTGGCTGATGACAGGGGAGGGAAGCTCCCACAGCTGATTGTCCTGGGCAACCTAGATCGTGAGTTAAAGGATTCTTATGACCTCACCATAAAGGCAGTAGATGGAGGAAACCCTCAGCGCTACAGCAGTGCATTACTCAGAGTGGTGGTGACTGATGCCAATGATAACACTCCCAAGTTTGAAAAGTCCACGTACGAGGCAGAGGTTTCGGAAAATAGCCCTGTCGGACACTCTGTGTTGCAGGTAATTTAAGAACTTTTTTTGTATAATTTTGTAATCTGGCTTGCAAAATTAAATTGGAACCAGCAGTGTTTTTCTAGATAAATGTATAATTTTAAATTTTGGATTTTATGTTTTTCAATATATTTTTGAAGAGAATATTAGCTCATTATACTTGTACAGGTAATGCTTATAGCTTGTATTGACAATATAGTTGCAGGACAGTTTGAGATATTATTTTCGGAGTATAAATTGCTCTGTGCAGGATTTTCACAGCATGCTGCTGTGAATTTACACTGATTATCATGAAGGAAATGTCAGGCCTAATATTTTCCAACCTTTCATTGAAATCTAGAAATGGAAAAAGAGAAAGAAGGCCAGTGATGTAACTATCAAAAGCAATAGCCAAATTATGCCTAAACAAAGTTGTCTGCATGCTGTGATTTCAAGTGATAAGACCCACACAGATTCCTGGATTAATTTATTCAGTGACCAATGATTCATTAGTTATAACACTAAACTGTTGCACATAATTATTGCCTTTAACCATTGAATATGTTTTGATGACAGGTTAAAGCAAACGACTCTGACATGGGCCCGAATGGAGAAATTGAGTACACCCTTCACCAGGCAGTAGACCCGGTGCCGAAACTCTTACGAATTGATCGGTCGACTGGCATTATCTATGTCAAAGGACCACTGGACAGGGAAGAAATCAGCAGCTTGTCCTTCTATGTGATAGCAAGGGATAAAGGCCCCCAGCCTAAAAGCTCTAAGACATTTGTAACCATTGAGGTGACTGACCAAAATGACAATGCTCCAGCTGTGGAGATTCGTGGGATTGGTCTTGTGACTCACAGTGAAGGAGTGGCAAATATTTCCGAAGACATGCCAGTGGGAACAGCTGTTGCTTTAGTTCAAGTATCTGACAAAGATGAGGGAGAAAATGCTGTGGTCACTTGTGTGGTAGCAGGTGATGTGCCATTTCAGCTTCGCCCTGCCAGTGACTCAACCAGTGACAACAAGAGGAAGTATTTCCTACAGACCACCACTCCTCTTGACTATGAAAGAATCAGAGATTACCGAGTAGAGATTGTGGCCGTAGATTCTGGAAACCCAGCACTCTCTAGTACAAACTCTTTGAAGGTGCAAGTGACTGACGTGAACGATAACTCTCCAATATTTTCCCCTACCTTGTTTGAGGTTGATTTTGCTGAAGAAAACCAACCAGGGGAAAAGATTTTAGATGTTATTGCCACAGATGCTGACAGCGGCACTAATGCCGAACTTCTCTATAACATTTTGCCAGATTCATCCATCAAAGGCTTGTTTGAGATTGACCCAAATACAGGCGAAGTAAGAGCTAAAAGCTCTCTTGATCGTGAACACAAAGAACAATATGAGTTTCGGGTCACTGCAGCAGATAAAGGGTCTCCTGTCCATAAAGGAACAGCAACTGTTGTAATAAAAGTAATAGACCGCAATGACAATGATCCCAAATTCATGCTTAGTGGCTACAGTTTTTCAGTTTTGGAAAACATGCCACCTCTGAGTCCAGTTGGTATGGTGACAGTCCTAGATATGGACAAAGGTGAGAATGCCCGCGTTCACCTCTCTGTAGAGCCTGATGAAGGGAAGTTTGTTGTTCAAAATGGAACAGGAACTATTCTCTCAAGCATCTCGTTTGACAGGGAGAAAGAAAGCAGCTATAATTTCCGTCTAAAAGCAGTGGATGGAGGAGAGCCACCCAGGTCTTCATATGTGGGTGTTACAATCAATGTACTGGATGAAAATGACAATGATCCTGTGATAACTAAGCCCTCCAACTCCTCCTTCAGACGCTTATCGCCTCTAGCCTCCCCAGATAGCCACGTTGAAGTAGTGGAAGCTGAGGACCTGGACAATGGCCCTAATGCAGAGCTGGTGTTCAGTATTGCTGGTGGAAACCCTTACCAGTTATTTCGTATCTCCCCCTCAAGTGGAGAGATCACTCTAGCAAAGGAGATGACACGCAAACATGGTGGATTACATCGCCTAGTGGTGCGAGTAAGTGACAAGGGGAAGCCTGCACGCCACACCACTGCCCTGGTCCACATCTATGTCAATGAAACCATTTCAAATGTCAGCTTAGTGGAAGCCTTAGTGGGACACAGTCTTTACACTCCACTGGACAGGGACATTGCTGGTGATCCTGACAATGGCTTTGCTGCACAGCGTAGTAATATTTTGTTTGGAAGCCTTGCTGGTGTAGCAGGTGTTGTGATGTTGATCTTGGTGGTGGTATTTATTCGACACCGCATCCAAAGAGAAACCAAGAGTGGATATCAAGCTGGCAAAAAAGAAACCAAGGACTTATATGCACCCAAGCAGGCACCAAAAAACACCAAAGGCAAACGTGGACGGAAAGGCAAACCTCAGAAATCTCCAAAACCACTTGGGGAAGACGAAGAGGTCAGCCTTCAAAAAAGTCTCAAGTTCAACCTTGATGGAGTCAATGATAGCCCCAGGATACATCTGCCTTTAACATATTCACCAGGAAGCCCCGATATAGGCAGACACTACCGTTCCAACTCCCCATTACCCTCCATCCAGCTGCAAGCCCAATCGCCTTCTGCCTCGCAGAAGCACCAGGCTGTCCAGGACCTCCCTGCCGCCAACACCTTCGTAGGAACAGGAGGAGATGACAATTCCACTGGCTCAGACCAGTACTCAGATTACAGCTACAAGACGAGCCAACCGAAGTATAACAACAAACAGGTACGGTCATCACAAGCATGTAGTAAGGTCTGTCTGAGGATTGGCTGATTGGTTTGGTGCATTTTGTGAGAATGTTGAAGAGCAGTGATTTCATTATAAGACTTGCAATATTTTATTCTTACCATCTGCAGTCCTGAAACATATAACAGATTCAACAACTCTCATTCATGACTACTTTGGCAGTTCTAGTAATTTGATATGATTTACTTTGACAATAACAGTCCCAAATTTGAATTATGTGAATAGCATATTTGTCATTATGCCATCTATCTGGATTGTAAAAATGTAAAATGATACTTAAAAATTTAGTACAAATTTGTCACTGGCTGTTTTACTCAGTGCATAACTGCAAATTATGTGTGATGATATATGAAGAACAGACCAAATAATTTCTGTTGGTACTAATTAAATATATTATCCATTATATTATCTTACTAATAACTGTTTGTTTTGCTTCTCTGGGTGAAGCATGTATATATGTAAAATTGCATACATAGAAAGAAAATAGCTGTAAGTATTTGAT
Source organism: Benitochromis conjunctus (assembly GCA_015052645.1). Lineage (NCBI taxonomy): Eukaryota > Metazoa > Chordata > Actinopteri > Cichliformes > Cichlidae > Benitochromis > Benitochromis conjunctus. The sequence continues at coordinate 32,427 of VOQK01011600.1, forward strand.
CATTTGTCACACGGCTAAAAAAGGAGATTTTGTCAGATATGTGTTTTTATTTTTTCAGAGTAGGTTGGCAGACGAGGTGAGCAGGGATGGTCTGTTCTCACTTACTTACTTCTGCTCTTCTGCTTGACCTCTAGTGCTCTGTAGTGATCTCTGCAGGTCACTTGCTCTTATCTCCCTGCTCCTTATGCTCTTATCTCCTCTTATCTGTACAACATTTGGGCTTGAATCACCATGGAAACAGAAATATTAATAGAGTCAGAAGGGATTACGAACAGAAAGATTTTAGAGAGTAAGGCTAGAAAGCTAGTGTGTCTCTGGGTTTCTGTGTCATCTGCAACTGTGTAAATGTGTGTCTTGGACTACACAAATACAAATGTGTGTGCAGGGGGGGATAAGGCAGATTATCATTATCCTTATATAGTAGAACATTCCTTATTATACAGAAAAATGTCCAGATGTCTTGATCCCACCAGTTACGCAGTCAAGCTTGAGCCACTGAAACTGATCTGTGGTTTTTATTTATTTACTTTTTTCTGAAAAAAAAAAAGCTGAACTCACGTTTAACATGGAGAAAAAAACCCCAGCTAGTCAGCTAGTGTCAGGGAGAGGTAAGATGCTGATCACACAACTTCAAAGAATACCCAGCACCAAAGACAGCCTTGCACAGGGGCATTCCATCACAAACAACCACAAATTCAAAAACTCAGGGTATGATTAGCAACCTAACATGACTGATTCCTCTGAACCGCACTGAGTGAAAAGTGATATATTTGTGAAACACACACCAACTAGATCTAACAATACTTTATTCATGTCGCTACTGTGGCATTCAAAGGATGGCCATTATTTAGTACTGAAAATATTTGACATTGATGTAAACAATTTATTTTCAACCAGGATGAGTTGACATGAGCTTTCAAGACACTTCCTACATTTCAGTGTCACGCGTACAAAACAGTTTGACATTCTCCAAGGCTTTGCAGATAACGTTTGCCACATAAAAATTAGCAAAAATAGAAGGGGAAAACATGCCGCTGAGTTCTGAACATGTGTAGGTGACACATTTTCTGTGGAGATATCTTCAGAGCCAGTCTCACAGTTGGCTTGTTGGTAGTTTCAGCAGATGTTCGTTGACAGCTTAGGTGATCACAAGCCTTTGTGGGTGGAGTCAGTTTAGAGAACAGTCACCACTGTCTTCTTGATGGACAACATAAGGGACCAAAATGACTGCAAGCCACAGGGTGTGTCTGGGTGTTTGTGTGTAGTGCCAATCTCCCTGCTTGTGTGTAGATTTGCTCCTTAATCTAAGAGTGTTAATTGTGTCTGGCGCAGATGTAAGCTCTCAGCATTTGACAGTATTGTGTGTGTGCTTTCTCAATATGATCACATAAATACATATGCAACATGACTCAAGTGAGTGACAGGCTGTTTAAAAACATGGACAGATGTTGAAGCTCATGTGACATACCTCAGCAGATGTTGTCTCGTGTATGGCATCCCCTCTCACATCAGGAAGAACAGATTGACCAAAATATATAATTAAAGCAACTGCCAAGTGATGTGACAGATCTAGAGTGGTGCCCTTGTTTTAATTAACTGTGCTACACTCAACAATAGTTTTGGTTTTTTTTGTTTCCTCAACATGGTCAGATGCCTGTTTTTTTTTTTGTTTTTTTATTTGTAGATACTAAGTCTCCCAGCATGCATGTTCAGGGATTATGAGCATATGAAAAAGTGCATGCATTTAGTGATATTTTTTGTTTCAAGCAGTATCTTCATGCTTAAGGCTTTAATTAGAGACAGATTCCTTCTGAACGCAAATCTATTGTCAGGTGGCATCTGAGCGGATATTAAACAAATTGATCAAAAAATCTGATATAAAAGTGTGTGTGAGTGTGTTTGTGATGTTAGACGTTGATAGTCTAACGCCACGAATATTTGTATTTAAAAGATACAAATATTTGCCCAGGTTTAGATTGCAGGTGCAAATAGACTAATAATGCATAATTAGATGTAGTGTAATTAAAGACTGTCGTACATGCATTGTGCTGTATTGGCGTTAACACCCTAGTATTTATTTGCAGAAATATTGTCTTGTTTGGTGCACCTACTTAACTCTTCATTTTGAACTTATTTGTGGAGCTGGTCATTAAAAAAATGATTACTTTTTCATCTTCTCTATTTGAACTTATCAGAAACATCTCCACATTAATATCCTAGATTAATGAACAGCCCAAGGCTGAATAGTAGAATATTAAAGTACTATATTACTCAAGAACCCGAACAGATGTTTCAGATGTGCTAATTAGATCATCATATTACCTAAGCATGTGCCAGCTATATGTGCAAAATAATATTTGTTTAGTTTCCTACACCAGGAGCTAGTACTGCTATCAGTTCAGAAACATTTTGATCTTTTCC
>VOQK01011604.1:6141-16260 GCA_015052645.1 Benitochromis conjunctus
ACTGACCAGTAGCGTTGGTTGGACATTTGTTGTAGACAGTTTCTCCGGCTGAGGCTCTCTTCCACGACATCGAGAGGAGGTGCTCGTCTTTGCATATCTCATGAGGCGCTGTAGAAGAAGGTGAGAAACACACAGAAAAAAAAAGCGAAATGAAGTAAAGCCTAGTAGGAGAACAGAAAAAGAAAAATCACCACACACACAGATGCACACATGCACGCGCGCACACACACACACACACCAAACCAGAAGGAATAAAAAAAAAGGGAGACAGACAGACGCAAAGCACAAAAAAACACGATTCAAATCAATGCTCTCCTGCAGCAGCTCCAAATCTTATTCCCTTGTACATTCTCAGAGCTCTCTGTCAGTGTCATTGCCTCAGTACAGTATCTCATTCCCTCTTCATCTTACCCCCTCTTTTTATTCATCTGTTTTCCATCCCTCCCTCTCTTTCATAACCATGATGAAAAAACAGGCGGGGGGGAGGGGGAGCTGGGTGCTCTGAAGATATTCCGAGGGGGCACACTCGGGTTGGCAGAGGCAGATGCAGAGAGATGAAGAGGGACGGAGAGAGCAGAGCGAAGAAGGAGAAAATATGTGATGTTCCCCCCCCGCAATGCCAACAGACAAGATCCTCGTCTAGTGTAAAAGAGGCTTTAGAGCTACTAAAAACAAAGAGGTCACGATGGAGGCTCCACTCAAAAGTTTATCATTTGCAGCCCGTCAAATCTCAGTGCTAACGCAAGTGACACGCACTGAAAAGATACTTGCATATGCACACACAGCTTCAGTCGGGAGGCGTACTTATTAAAAACCGTAGTGTTTCCTGCAATGGCTGACACTGACAAATAGCACCAAGCGGACCATTGAACATCCTGCCCTCCCCAAGGGAGAGAAACATAGAAGGAAATAAAGCAAATGAGACACAAAGAGTGAGGGGGATTAGTGCTTTGAAAAAAATGTTAAAGAGGAAAGATATAAGGAGAAAGCAAATAACTCACAGATAAAGAGAGAGGATAAAAAGAAGGCAATACAAAGGAAAAATGCAAAATCAATGAATAGGTAAAGATGGACGGGTATGTAAACTGACATGAAGACAGGCAAGGGACAGAAAAGGATGTGAAGAGCTCTAAAAGTGCAAAGGAAGCCTTTGGGTATGCTGTTAATCTCTTGGAATCGCTTCCATTCTGCTGGATAGGTAGTGTGCAAGTGCAATTTCGGCACGCACGCACACACTTTTAAACTTCAAACATACCACGAAATCATCGTAAAAACAAAGGAAAAATGTGAAAGACAAAAACAAGGGCATGAATAGGTTCTACAGATTATACTCAAGCCCTCTGTCTGTAATGCACACTCAAGCTATTTACCAGGGCACTTTTTCTCATTACAGGACCGGACCTCCTCTCCTAAGCCATCACAGGGGTAGCCTTGCAATCCAGTGCCCTCGCACATCCTGATGCGTCGCTGCCATCCGGAGTCACACGTCTTGCTGCAGAGACTCCAGTGGTTCCAGCTGCCCCAGTTACCTCCACCTAGCGCAAGAGGAAGAGCACCACCAGCGAAGATGGAAATACCGGAATCCATGGCAAAAGGAAAAAAAATGACAGTTATAGGGTATAGAATAAGTAGTAAATTTAACTTACAAGTCTAAAGCTTTTTTATTGGTGTGACAAATTAAGTCAATACGAGCCCATTCTCGGGCCCAGGCTCATTAAAACACCCTAGTATTTTTGTTCTCTGGGGTCCCTGTCGAAACAGACTCATAAGCCAAATTAAGTCCCAACCCAATAATTACTCATGTGTGGAATATGAATCAGAAAAACAACCATGCGGATGCCTTTAGATAATGCATGTTCTGTGTTTGCATAATGCCATCTGAGAGCATGTGACTGTGAATACTAATTTGTGTTACCGGAGCACGAAGGGTTGGTGCATTCTCTGCTCTCCTGGTGGGGGCCTTTGCATTCAGCCCAGCCGTGCACCGATGGGCTACAGCGCCTCTGCCTCTGCTCAGTCCCCGTGTTACAAGTCACGCTGCATTTCGACCAGGGCCCCCACTCTGACCACTGGCCCTCCACTGGAGTAGGAGACAGATCCGAGAAGATAAAGAGACACGGGACCGTGCATGAGGGTGAAGGGATGAAGATTTTTAAAGAGGAATCAGAAATGGAAAACAAAAAAAGTGATCAAAGAAAAGGACACAGGAAGAGAGGAAGGAAAGAGACAAGGCAGAGAAAGTGAGCACGCTGAATAGAATATACAATGAGTTAGGATGAACAACAAATAAATTACAGAAGCCATTTGGCTTCCCATAAATAGCAACAAACAAACACAGTGCACCTCCCATTTTAATGGGCATTTTAAATATTTCAATGTGTTACAAAAAACAAAAAAAGCTGATTGCAATTTCTTCCACGCTTTGTTTTAAAAGAGTTCATGCGAAGTGCATTCGGTTGGATTTTCACCCACAGTATTATTAAAAAGAGAATGCATTCCTACTATTGACTGGTGTTTGTGCGCAAACAGATAGAAATAATAATAATTCAAATACAATGAAGTACCGCCTGTCAGACAGCTTAACCGAAGCCTGACGACATGCATCGATGTAATCAAAGCCCCTGCTGTCCATTCTAATGGGTGCTAGAAAAGGAAGTGTTGCCTGGGAGTAATTGAGTTGTCAGATGAAATATTCAAAATACAATAAAATGACATTAATCAAATCCAAAACAAGCAGATAAGATTTTTTTGGCACGTTATCGTCTTCGAAGCGAGATATAGATTCGACTTTGAAGATCTGCGTCGCAGAAAAAATAAATAAATAAAACACTATTTTTGATTCGAAATCTTTGTAATAAAGAGAAAAAGAACTGACAGAGGACCCAATTACTAGCCCGTAGCCATGTTCCTTTATGTTTCCGAACACAGAGACACTTGTCATAGCGCTACAATTTCAGAAGCCTCAATCACAAAAGCAACTGCCAAAAACCTCCTTCTGACAAAATGCTAGTTTTTAGCTGTTAAACAAAAGATTGTGTCTGACTGTATTATTGCTGCAGTTAAATTGTCCTAAACAGATAATATCTGGGCATTTGTTTTACCTGTAGCAGCAGCATGAAAGAGCCAGTTTAACTAGGTTTTTATTGTTACGCTGTCACATTAATTCAGTTTGGTTCACGCAGCATTTAATTGCACAGAATAGTCAATTGCTGTTTTCTAAACAAAAGCTTTACCTCTTCTTTCACACAAGCACACACCATCCTGAAAAATAATAATTGAAATGGAGTAATAAATCAATGCCTCCTTTTGTTGGCGACAGTGTCACTTATGTAAAAACAATAATGTGTTGCCTCCAGCTGGAATTATTGAAGGACCTGAGCTGTGCTTTTGCACAAATTTGAATTCTTAATGATGCGTAATGATTTAACTGCTGCCTGCTAAAACTGTCACATTAACTTGTTTTTGAGACAATTTTGGACACTAAAATAAACCGTTAAGGCTAAATTGATGTTATCAGCTAAGAAATTAGATAAGGAGTACGCGCTATCAAACAAGGCGGTATTTACACATCCGGGAGACAGACATTAGCATTCATACTGAGGTGGCGTTTCTGGCCACATGACTAAATCTAATATTTTCTTTTAGCTCTGTTTTGCTCCCTATAGATTACATAAGGATACAAAATAAAACACGGTCCCAACCGACCGCGTTTAGCCCTAGGAAAGAACACCGCATAGGTTTATCAGAGCGCTTATGACTAAACTGCACTCTAATACCAATGCGTATTAGTATGTAGAAAATGAAAAAGTAGCTTTAAAATAAATCATATTTAATGGCAGATTTAGTCCGCTCTAATAAAATATTATACGTTACAGTTTGAAGAGTTTGTTTGAGGAGTATTAGTTAACTCTGGTTAACAGGGGGCGATAAATGAATGAAGAATAAGAAGGGCCCTAACTCAAGAGGGTTAAACCAGTATTTTGTCTAACAGAAAACTTAAAAAATAAACTATTTTAAATTCTATCTTTGGGCACTTTTTTACTAGCAGCGTGTCACAATAGCATAGAATCTACAAAAAATGCCAAAGGTAACATTTTGACAGTCATAAAATAATATTTTTGGCAACAGGAAGGCGATTCAGCCGTTATCTGAATACATAATCTCGTGCAGCGTGCCCTTAAAAAAATAAGAGGAAACTAAACAAGTGGAGGACAAAACAAGAAGTGTCAAAAAGCTTTCTTGAGGAGGGGAAACAGGGAGAAAACAGTGAGATACACCGAATTTCACCAGAACTGGACTAAAAATCAGTGGTCTTATAGAGCGACGAATAAAAATGAGATTTTTTTTTTTTATTTAGTTCATTGTAAATACATTCAGGAGGATGGGAGAAAGGTATAGCACTGATTATCTACAACCATGTGTAAAACACAGTGGCGACTCTGTCATGGTTTGCATTTCAGTCAGTAATGTTGGTGATCTTGTAAAAAAAAAAAAACTGATGGAATTAGGAAAGCAGAAAAGTATGGTCAGATTTGAACCACCATAAAATACCATCTGTATCATCAACTGTTCCTGGATGCTACCTAAAGAAATTACAAGAAAGCTTGGCTAACAGAGTTCAGGCTATGCTGAATAAAAATGGTGGTCGTACAAAATACTACATTCAAGCTCATTATAATTGTACGAACTCTGTTTGTTCCACGTATTTTTGTACACACATATTTCTCATTCTCCTAAAAAAGCATAAAGAAATGGCTCAGAAAGTTTATACTGCACTGTATAAAGCTTCTACAATATTTGATAGGCAGAAAACGTCTTTTTAACTACTGCGGTGGACAAGTGGATGTATCTATCTGTTGTGTATAGACTTCCTCTGTCTCTGTATTAACACGAATTACAATTCGAAGTGAGAACTCTTTGCTCGAAATGATATATTGAGTCACACATTCTACACTCCGGGGCATTAAGCAGCAGAGAAAGTGAAGTACAGTGCTGTAAATGTATTTGTCTGGCTATCCCAAGTGAGAAGGCATTGCCAGCTCTCCTTGGTAAAGTGGTCAATCACGCCATGCGACACTTGTACTGTGTTCCAACAGGCGTGGGTCAGCATTGTGTTGCGGAGATGACATAAAGGAAATAAAGTGTGACCTAGAAAAGCATTGCGAATGTGATGTTTTCAGAATGTGCTCCCGATTAATGGAAGTGTTACATTTCTAAAACAAGATTTAAAAAAAAAAAGAAAATGACACAAAAACCAACGCATACTCAGACCATCCCTGTCTTTCTGTCAAACGCTTACTTCTTTGCAAGACGTGCTATCGTATATATCTCAGCATCGTGTTAATACACAAAGCACAATCAGCTTATCGGCACTGATACTAAAAAAGCTGGATGGCAGCTCTCTGTTAAGAAGGAGCTCTTGCCAAAGAGAGAAACTATCAATTTGCCTGTAATTAAGACATAGCAATTAATCCCAGCATAGGTTTGGCTATGAACTGAACTGTTAACGTTGTGAAAAAGAAAAGGAGGTGTCAAAGAACTTAAAGGCAATTTCCAGCCAGCTCTCTGCCCACACAGGTTTTTTTTTTTAGTGCTTGATGTGAGCTCAAAAAAGGTCTGATATGACCAAATTAATTACTTCCATGAAAATGTCTGCTGATTGTAATAATACCCCGTCGATTGTCTTCATGTGATGCAACAGCTGTCATATTTAAATGTGCAGTTCTGCCCACATATGTATGCACTTGTTTGATATGTAAGCTTAGCTTAGCATGTGACTGCCTAAGTGACAACCCACTGTGAAGAGGTAAGAAATTGGTTTAATATACTGTAGCATAAACACAACAAGGCATGCAACAGCGTATAGCGCGAGGATTAAGTATATGGTTCGCAGTGAGATCAAATTATCGAGAGAAACGCACAACTGTGCACCCACATGCGTGCAGACATGCGTGCACGCACACACACACACACACACACACACACGCAATCCATCAAAGCTCTATTCTGTATGCATGGTTGTTTGTGCCAAAAGGCCTATGCTGGTATTCATGATTTCAAAGGACCATTGACTTTGAACTCCCAAAAGCAGGCTGAATCTGTTGTGATAGATTCTCACACACACATACACAAAGATTTCCTTAAGGCCTCGCAGGAAGACACCCATTCTCCCAAACCCTCTCTTTCCATCACTGTTCCCAAAACAGCTTGGCAAAACATCCTGGAGGCCATACTTTAGATTACGATGTCTCCCCGTTCCTTCTTTTTAACTTTGCAGCCTCTTTGTCTGGCAAGGGGGACAGTTTGTTTTATTTAAATATTAACCTGGCAAAACCTCTGCTTTTGAAAATAAAGAGGAAAAAAAAGCAAGTAAATATACAAAGATATTGTTTAGGAGGGTGGATGCAGGAATGAAAAGGCTCTAGCTCCCGCATCACTTACATAAATGTAAAGGCATATGGATTCAAAGTCCAGGGGAGAGTGATACAGAATCCTTTGCCTTAGCAGTCTTAAATGAAAAGCACTTACACTGTGATAATTGCTCAGGCTGTGAGTGATTACACACTAAGCAAACACACTCTCACTTGGACTGAAATTAATTCAGGAAGAAAAAGGTTATTATTCAGAAAGCTGACAGCATTTTTGTTATAAACTGTCTTATTTTTTTAATGTCTGTGTATCCATTAATGCCTTTATTCCAACACAGAATCCATTTAAAGTCTGAAACAAAAAGCCAGAGCAAATTTAATCGCTGAAATTAATATTCTTTTTTTAATGTTGGTGTTTCCAAAGTGTTTTTTTTCCCTAAAGGGGACACTTGGAATAGAAAATTAAAACTGCACAGAGACAATATGCATAACCAAAGTAAGCCTTACACATTTTTCCAAATGCTGGTATTTATGTCTCAGTTGATAGCTATACTGACAAAGGTACAGCCTGTACTGTGACAGGCTGCAGTAATTATCGCTCCTATCTTGTCCCACTGTTTTTTTCAGACTGTGCTGCAATAGGGCTTTATTTCAGTTGCTGGAGAATCCGACTCCACTCCACTGGCAACCTGATAAAGACGTTTCTACTGGACAGTCTGTGCCAGATTACCCTTAATAGCCCTATTAGTTGGGGCCGAAACGCTGTCTTAACTGTTTTTGACAAAGTGTAGTTTTAATAGATAATTTTAGAGACAATTATAGAAGAGCTACACGGTCAGACTAAACTTAGTCAGCCGTGGAAGAAGCACACCGGTCCAACACAGACTTCTAGTCTACAGCTGTACAAGTGAAAGTTTGAAAGGAAAGGTGGACCTAATTCCTTCGGATTACCGCAGATGTAGCCAGAATTGAAAGCTCTCCTGAGAGGAAACTGTGAAAATGTATTTTAGCAATGTGCAAATCATTCAGTATGTTAATTGACAATGAAATTAGTCCACCAAAATATCAATCCAACCGCCTCCAGTCGACTTTGATACAGTGCATAAATTTCCATACTGTACATTCACAACAAAACTGCCTCTGAATACAGTTCACTTTGTGACAGCATTGTGACACCTAAATTCAGTTAGAAGCAGAATCTCTATGAAACAGTGTTGGTTAAAGCGAGACTAAGACTCACAGTCACTGTGAAGCTCTGAGGATTTATTTAGGCCCCAGAGCTCTGAGAGCAAAACATGATGGTCAGCATGCTAGCATGCAAACAAAGACAGTTTTAGCATGCCACTCCTCAGCAGGCCTTTTACATTTTCATCATGTTAGGCCTCATTTGCAAAAGCCTAGAGACCCACTGGCACTGCCCCTCTGGTAACGTCTAGTTCTAGGAAATATCCCGACCAGCTGACAAGCGATTGCTGGTGGTTGCTAGCTGTTGGCAGGTGATAGCTTGTTACAAGTAGAGTACTGCATCAAAGACCTTGTTGAGATGCTTTGGTAACTTGCAGATTGCGGCTGTCACCCATAGTTTTCAGACAAGCTGGCATCTTTGATGGAAACTACTAGCAATTGCAGCAACCTGTTGGCAACCAAAGCAACCAGTAAGGAAGTATTTGGTGCAGCAATCAACTGCAGTCAAATTCATCTAGTGACTGCTTGCAACCTAAAATAACCACTTGCCAGCTGGTCATGAAATATGCACTGATGGTTGCTAAATGGTTGCTAATCTCAAGACCTGTGGGAAAGGGGTCTTAGTTTAGCAACTGATGTTGAGAGAAGCATATTAAGTTTAAGAATTTCATCACAAAGTACTTCCTGCCTTCTGTGAGCTGCGCAAATGTAGGTGACATAAATGTCTGCACCAAATTTCAGGATATTCCACTTAAGATTTGTAAGGATGTTTTATTCAAGACCACAACTGTCACTCGAGGCTTGGTGGCATTCAAGAGAAAAAAAAAAAAAAAATCAGGGACATCGATATCTCACAAAATGCCAGAACAATCCATTCAGTATTTGGAGTAGCTGAGATATTTTACTTTGAATCAAAGTGGTTAACTAATACAAACACGTTGCCTCCACAAATCCACAGTGCTAACACTGCTGAAGAGTTTGTTCCCATTCAAAGCAGACTTTGGCCTGATTTAAGTGAAGAGAGACATTTGGTCAGTTAGAAGAACATGAAATATACAGGCAAATGGATGGAAATTCAAGAGCTATGACAGTGATGTGGTAATGTTTTACTTTTGCAACTTTGAAGAAGCAAAAGACAATGTCACGTTTAAGAGAGAGAGAGAGAGAGAGAGAGAGAGAGTCTTGGTGTGTCATGTTAATGGGGATGGTACTAACCAGGACACACTGCTATGTTGCAGAGTTTGGTCTGAACCTCAGGCCGTCCACAAGCTACGGCCCCGCTGCCGTCCATACACTTCCTGGTTCGCGTCCTGGAGCCCCGCCCACAGGTCACAGAGCACAGACTCCATGACGACCATTCCTCCCACAGCCCATGCACTGCGAACACCCACAAACATGACGCACAAAAAGACACGACATGGGAATGAGGGTCGAGAGAGGAAAGGAAGGAGAGGGAGTGGAGCATCCCATTGCAGGCAGGAGGGTTTGAGAATGAGAAAAACGAGAGATTAAATGATGAGCACATTCCTTTAAAAAAAAAAAGAAGAAGAAAAAACACAAAGGAGGCGACCTTATGACCTCCAGAAAACCCACCCAATTACAAAGGAAAAGACAGACTGAGTATGAAACTGCACTTACATATTACTAATATGAACAAATGAAGGTTAGGAATGGACACTGGTATTTGAAGTCATGCAGCTCGAATCAAGACAAGGAAATAAATGATGTATGCTTCCTCCTAAAAGTTTTCAGTCACCCAAGCATTAAAAGGCTTCTCTTCCCCCCCATTTTTCCTTCCTCATGTTTTCTCTTTATTGCACTCCATCACCCATTTCAGCAAAATAAATAAAAATAAGAATACACAGAATAAAGAAACAGTGGACCAAAGTCCTAGAAACTGCCATGTCAGCGAAAAGACACACACTTTCACACATACACATTCACAAAATTTAATTACTAAAACCATTTGGAGATGTCTCACCTAAGACTAGAGGGAATAATAATGGAATGATGGATATTATAGGGGGAAAAAAACGAATACACAGAAAGTGAAGGCTCCAGTGAAGGAAAAGATGAATCGCAGGCCTGATTAAAAGGAAGAGAATAAGAACAGGTGAACATGAAAAAAAAATGTGGGAGATGATAAGAAAAATTGAAAGAACACGCAAAGAAGATTGGAGACTCACAAAGTTTGGGTGAATACAGAGTAGGAAATGAGTCCAAGAAAATGAGGTTATTTTGAAATGTTCACTGAGAGGAGATTAAACTGTGTTGAAGGAGCCAGAAGAAAGAGAGAAGAACCGATGCTGGAGAGAGATGGAAAGCAAGCGATGGAGAGGGGGCGGGGCAGAGAAGGGAGGACGAGAAAGTTGGAGACAGCAGGATGAAGATTGCTGGTCCTGTGTTGAGCAAAGCTAAATAAATCATGCCGATAAATAATTAAGCCTCGTCTGTGAACGATGGCTTAGAGGAAGAGTAGAAGACTGAGAGAGAGGGAGGGAGAAGATGGTGGTATTAAAAAGTATGAGAGATATGGAAAGCTGTTAATAGTCCTTAAATTTAGAAG
>VOQK01011609.1:33488-51875 GCA_015052645.1 Benitochromis conjunctus
CCAACACCCCCCAACAAAAAAAAAAAAAAAAAAAGAGCCAAGGGTGCCAAAAGTGGTTAGACACTCAGCATTCCCCAAGTCAGCTGCTCCAGAATCACAAGTTTCTTAGTAAGAAAATAGCCATTGTTAGGGTTGAGTAAGTAAACACTCCGGTTTACAAGGAGCATCTTGTTGAGCTGTTAAAATTGCATTGTTTTTAATCGTGTAAGACTTTTGGTGGAAGTTGGGCGCTTTTTACCCCAAGAGGAGGCCGAACGACCCGACTGTGCTTACATTTCCAGTCAGCTGGACAACTGAGCTCACAAGAAAACTGAAGGGAAAAAAACAAAACTGCTTAATTAACTTCAGATACCATGCTGAGGACACTATACTGAGGCCAAACATTTGCTTTGTTAGTTTTAGAGGTGATTTTAAAGTTTTAGCAAAGTGTGTTTAAACTCCTTTCCAGTGACAGGTGTTTCACTTGTCCGGGCCCACTTAAGATCAAAGAGGGCTTTATGAGTTTGACATCCCTGCTTTAAATAGTCAAATTCCTACTCTTAATTATCATTTCACTGTTTTGACTATTATTTAATTTTATTTTTTTACCATTTTTACTGCTCTAGTGTTGGTTTAAATTATGATTTTATTCATTTTTATTGTTTTTAATGGACTATCCCAGCTGTCACAGGACAAGAGGCCACAGAGGCTTCTCTAACACAGAGAGACAGACAATTTAGAATCACCACTTAACCTAATCCTAACTTATTCTTGTTAGCCAGTCGTCTGTGGACAGTGGGAGGAAACTACAGTACCTGGAAGACATTTGAAGAACATCTAAACTCCAGCCAGCTGGGACCTTCTTGCTGTGAGGCCACACTGCACCACCAACTTTTTTTTATTAAAGTTTAAAATAATAAAAACACTGCAGATTACGCGGAAATCCTGCATACATCTTAAATTTCACTGGATGGATGCAGAAAGGTGTTAAGCCACTTTGAATAGTGGCAATTTGGATGTTTAAGAGAAATAAATGAAGTCCTGGATCTAAAATCTGCCATTATGTGACACTGGCTCTGCTTAAGAGAACCTCAGTTATCCTGCTTTGCCAATAGGCACATATAGCAGTGCGGTATAACAAGCTCTAAACATTTACAACATTTACGGTTAATTCAGTGCATATACCATGAACACCTCATTTGATTAACGACATCCGGAAAATACTGGTTCGCGGAACTCTCCCCCGGTAAAAGAGCTAAAATTCCGTTCAAACCTGCTATGTTTACAACATCTGATATACGCCGAAAGGAAAGGCAAAGCGTTATTAGTCAGGTAATGTTTTCAGACGCTTGTCGTCTGCTTTAGATTCTTGCCGAAACCTGTGGCAATAACAATTTAGCATATTTATCAATACAGTTTGGTGCGGAGCTACTGAGGCTCATGGAAAACAAACGTCAACAAACAAAACGCCACGTGGATTGGTGTAGCTTTCTAAAACACACTTCATGCATTTTGCGTTTCCTCAATTCTCCAACTAAATTAGCATAAAAAGAAAACACGTTATCAGGGATGTGACTCCCGGTGGTGAAGGAAAAGATACTCACACATTAGCGTGCTGAAAGCCACGATAGCCAGCAGCCCCTGGATCAGGACGCCGAACCTGTCCGTCAGCGCTCCGTTGTCGCAGCCCTGAGGATTCGCCTTACTAATGTCGGACATGTTTGTCACTTCAAACGGGGCATTATCCAAGAATCTTTTCACCAGCACCACCCCGCTGTACCCGTACATATCCATGCTGACACGGAGACAAACTAAACGGCACAGCCGTTTGAGACAAAAGGAGTGCTTCCTCGGTGGGAAAAGAAGTCTTTAACCCTTTTTTCTCTTACTGGGTAAGAACAAACGGGCGAATTTTTAACTTCCGGCGAACGACTCCCGGTGAAGTTTCCCTTCACCGTCTCCAGCGGCTGACGCTACCTGTCATGATGCTAACGCAAACATGGAAATCGATATTCTGAGTCGCGTCCAGGTTTTGACAACGAAAACACGCACCGTGAAGCGGGCCAACACAGGGAGCTCAGCTTCCGGTAATTTCGTTTCAAAAATAATAGCTTTCCGCGGTGTTCTTTAGAACAACCTTCGAACAAGATATATCGATAGAGGGGCTGAATAAATCTGAGACAGAATGAGCTCTGCTGCCTCTGTAATGGGGAATGGAGCTGGTGCAGTGGAGAGTAGCACTTTGTCCAAAAAGTTAATAGTCCTCTGTTACAGCAGTGTTATAAGTAAACACAACTTAATAGTTTAAATAAAAGTTCAGAAATAAAATATGATAAAATAAAAAAGTTCAGTAAGGTAATAATTACTCAAAAAAATCATTTACTCAATGAGTAGAAATAAAATAATATCATAAATTAGCTCTATATATTAAACTAGCTCACTATATTCCTTAATTAAAATAAAACAGACTAAAATGTTTAATGAGTGTATATTTAAAAACACTGTAGTAGACAGTGCAATAAAATGACTTAGTCTGCACAGATTGTAAATTGTGTAAAATAATAAGAAGGATTAGTGAAATAGGCGATTAGAAGATTCATGAGAGTTATCAAGGACTTAAATATAATTCACTTCATATGTTTTGAAGTTACACTGAACATTATAGTTGTATGAGTTCTATAAAGAGGCATCAGCATAACATTTGCTTCTCTTCTTCTTCTTCTGGCTGCTCCCTTTAGGGCTCACCACAGTGGATCATCTGCCTCCACCCTATCTCTCCTCCACATGCTTCTTTCTCTCACTACAGACCACAGTGTCATCACCGTACATTATCCACGGAAGCTCGTGCCTGACCTCATCTTGAATCCATGGAATTCAATCTGCACAACCACAGTATAGCTTTTCTGAAACCACTAATGATCCTAAATTGAAAGCTATTTCAAATAATAGTGTTTCTAATTTTATTAATGCGAATAGGACCTTTTTTGTTTGTTTGGTTGGTTGATTTTTGATTAACTGTCTTTTGTTCCGTCTGTTGTTTTTCCCCCAGCATGTTTATTTCTCTTGAGACGATTACTGGCCTTTTATTTTGAAGTGAAATTTGTTTCACTTCCTGTTATTATTGGGTGAAATTGAGGCAGCTTTCTCACAGCACACAGTGTGTGTGTGTGTGTGTGTGTGTGTGTGTGTGTGTGTGTGTGTGTGTGTGTGTGTGTGTGTGTGTGTGTGTGTAACAGGGGATAACATGGGACTGGTGGTTATTTGAGGGGAGGCGGCATTTACACTTTTCAGCTCCCTCCCATTCGAGCATCAGTATGTGTCAGGTCAGTGCAGATAATTCAACAGCAGTCAGCAGAAAGGCGGACAACAACATGTCGTGCACATTCTTCCAGCATACTACGGGCTCTTCTTCTTCTTCTTCTTCTTCATCGCTGCCTTTAACGGTGCGCCTTCAGAGCTCTGTTCCTGTTTAGCATTAGACACCCACTCCTGCTCAGTGGGATGTATGGATGTGAAGATTTGGGTAAAAACAGAAGAACTGATAGGCAGTCGGCTGCATATCGATAAACACCTGGTTTGAATTTAGGTCATCTAGTCTTTTATCGCGTGAGGGAAAATGCTAAATTATTAAGCGTTACTGCACAAAGACTATGAAATATACATGGTTATTTACAGTTTCGTCTGGACGACAAGGCGACACGCATGAATAATACAGATCTGTGAAGTGTTAGGCTACGGGTGTCTGCGGGCTAAGCCCTG
Organism: Benitochromis conjunctus; assembly: GCA_015052645.1. Classification (NCBI taxonomy): domain Eukaryota; kingdom Metazoa; phylum Chordata; class Actinopteri; order Cichliformes; family Cichlidae; genus Benitochromis; species Benitochromis conjunctus. The sequence continues at coordinate 37,227 of VOQK01011609.1, forward strand.
CAACACTTAGGTCACAAAAAAAGCGAGCAGGCTTTGTTTGTGACCATGCATCATTTTCCCCTTCTATCAGCCTTCCCATCCACATTTCTTGCTAACACAGCAGAGCGAGGCGATAATCAGGAAGATACGAAATGAGAACAAGAAAAAGCAGCTAAGTGTGGCCTATACTTCGTGACCACGTGGCTTGTTTTGCTCTTTCCTCCCCTACACGCTGATAATGAGGTTTGTTTTAAAATCATGACACCCCGAACTAAGCCGATAAGGAATACTTATCTCAGCTGTTGTTCAAGGCAAACTGTGCGGTGGGACTCGGCGCCTGTTTGCGGATTTGAGAGGAGACACCACTGGCCCCCCTCATCAGTGTCACTTTGAGTCATATTCCAGACAATTTGATGTTAAATAAGGCCCTCAGTGGGGACTTGCCTGCCTCATACTGAAATAAACACAGTGTTCGGCTGACACTGCGTGAGCCTTCACATGCAGTTGTGGAAGAAGCTGTATTTTCAAGTGTAATCTATTTTTAATCCTCCCCTCCAACAAAACCGCTTTAAGACTTGTCACCCGCCTTCCACAGCTGTCCTTTCAATAAGGCTAATGTCAGTGGCATCAACAAATCCTCGCCACGCTGTTTCTCTCTGAAGTGGATGACAGCCTGAGTTTATTCCAGCGCACAAGTTATTTTGTGAAACTTTTGGGAGTCGTGGTATCTTTTTGTGTATCTTCTGCCGAGATGAAAGATTTGCCAGAGCCGGGTGTAGCTATTTAAGGAGGTATATAGGATATGCGCATTTCCATTTTTGACAAGGGGTATCGGCTAGAAAGATGAAGCTAATAAGAGACTCTACACCAGGCTTAAAATTATAGGTAATTAAATCGAGCTTTGACAGGACTTTAGAAGGGAACATTTTCAAATATGTCACAGTGAAGAGAGTAAGTGGATTATTAGTGGTACTGCTGGCATCTTAGAAAGCATATGAACTATTTTGGTGTAATAGACCTCATACTGCCTCCCACTGTGTTTAAACCATGTGTGGAGAATCAGCCTTTCAAAAAGATAAAGGTAAATTACTTACTTGCTTACTGATAATGCACAAGTTATCGTTCTTCAATTATAGCGCTGCATGATTCCAATTAGGTCTCTCTCTCTCTCTCTCTCTCCAAAGTCTGCACCAAATATGGGGTGAAGTAAATGTGTGTTTCATCTCCCTGAATTTGAAGCCATAAAGGCGCTCTTGCAGGCCCCTTTACACTTTGCAGCAGACTCCTGGCCCATAAATCTTGAGCTGTTCCTCTCCCTCATTCTTGAAGTTAACTATCCATGATGCTCTAATCACCTTCCTCGACTCTCCTACCACATTTCCCCCCTGAGCAGTTATTTACATAATCAGACATCATTCCAGCTGTCATTTAACTATTTGAAGATTGGAGCGTTTTTTTTTTTTTCCTTGTGCGTTTTCACAACATCCTTGCTTCTTGCTTAGGAAATTTGTGAATCTTTCCTATTTGCACATATGTGCAGCACTATGAAAAAGCATTTGCCCACACCTGCTGATTTGTTAGTGTTTTTCTTTTTGTTTTATTACATATTTGTCACATTTACATGCTTCAAATCATCAATCAAATTTTAATATTAGACAAAGATAACCCGAGTGAATACAAAATGCAGTTTTTAAATGATGGTTTGTTAAAAAAAAAGTTGGCCACTAGACCTAACATCTGGTTGCACCGTCCTTGGCAATCATATTTTTGATAACTGTGAGTGAGTCTTTCACATCAATGTGGAGGAATTTTGGTCTACTATTCTTTTCAGAATTGTTTTAATTCATCCAGCGTGGACGGTTTAGGATCATGCCAAAATCTGATTCACGTCCAGACTTTGACAAGGCCACTCTAAAACCTTCACAGGTGGACTCGCTGGTGTGTTTTGGATTATTGTCCTGCTCCATAACCCAAGTGTGCTTGAGCTTCAGGGCATGAACTGATGGTCAGATATTCTCCTTCAGGATTTTCTGGTAGAGCAGAATTCATGACTTCAGCAGTTACAGCAAGTCGTCCTTCAGCAGGAAAACACACTACCACCACTGCTGGTGTGATGTTCATTATATGAATGATGTGTGTGTTTTGTGCCAGAGCTAAAGAGAATGTAATCCCGTACGTCTTGGAGATTTAGCTTTGGAAATGTCCATGCATGCCATTTTAGCCCAGTCTCTTTCTTTTTGTTGAATCGTAAACAATGACCTTAAGTGAGGCAAGTGATGCCTGCAGTGCATTAGATGTTGTTCTGCATTCTTTTGTGACTTCTTGATTCTTGGAATAATTTTGTTAAGCTCAACACTCCTGGGAAGGTTATCCAGCTGTTGCAAGTTTTCTCTATTTGTGTGGCTTACATCGTGGTTCGCTGGTTCCCAAGGCCTGAGTAATAACTTTCCAGTCTGATAGATGTCAGTGACTCTGTTTCTTTAGGGGTTTAGTGGTGTTAGTTTTGTAACTCTTTTAACCTACTTCACTTTGTCAGACAGTTTCTACTTAGGTAATTTCCTGATTCAACAGTTGTGGTAGTAATCAGGCCTGGGTTTGTCTAGCGACACTGAACTCAGTTTTTCCAAAAAGAATGTGGTTAATCACAATTAATTCATAATTTAATAAGGGGGGTGGGGCAATTATTTTTTCACACAGGGCTGGGTAGATTTGGATAGTTTTGTTTTTTATCTTAATGTATGCATGTACGTTTTGAGCAGTAAAATAATGCCATGTCCTTAATAAAATTAATTTGAAGCCATCACTAATAAAGTCCCCACTGAGTGTATATATCATATTTTTCACAGGCGATTTTTAATAAAACACTTGTGTTGTGAGTGCTGTGTTTCATGTAAGCAGTGGGTAAGTATGTGTCCTTGTCTGCTAGTTTGGATGAGTGTTGAAGGTTATTTTGTTGCAACCTCTGATTGGTCTACAAGAACTGCAAATAAAATAGATTTCATTTACAGTCTCAACACTGGTCTAAAGCTCCATGCAGGGACGTGTGTATGGCCTACAGAACGATTTTGGAGTTTTGTTGTTGATTTGCTCACAGCAAGAGAAATCAGAAAGAACAGTGGACGTGGGTTAAACGGCTTGAGGTAAGAAACACAGATTTCAGGAAAAGCACCATGCTGTCTTTTTGTTTAGACAACTGTGTCATTCTGAAACTGCAGTCAGCATCTAGTGCCGCAAATATTTCCTCCTAGTATAAAATAGTGAAGTACTCTGATTTCTTGCACATTTGCTGTAAAGCCAGTATGCTATAAGGATCATCATGTAAATCAGTGTAAATGCCTCGCTGGTTGGCTACACCTGACAAATTTGAGATAATGCCACAATACCGCTCCTGTAGCTAAAGTGACTTTTTCCCATTATAAAAGTTAGAGTAATTTTCTATCAAACTCTGACAAACAGAATAGAGCAAATGCAGAAAAGGAAAACTTTAATAAGGTTTTAAAGGAATAACAGGAATAACTCTGGTAACATGTAATGTTTGCAGCCCAGACACTATTAAAGACCATCAGCTAAGCCGCGGCAGCTCTGTCACCCCTGTAGAGAGGCAAGCGCCCGTCCTTACTGCCAGACTGCTTTTGAATTATTTACCTCACACGCCACTGGTTACGGCTGGATTTTTACAACACCACAGAGCGGAGTGCTCCACACTTACTGAGCCACAAAGCACTGCGCATAACAAAATAAATAAATAAAAAAACGAGCACCACAAAGACGTGGCAATGGAGGGAGGCACCGGCTGCGAGCAAATAGTGGCACTCAGCAGGTAGCTTTACAAGAGCACTCACTGTGCACTCTGAGACTGACAAATGTAATGCACTTTAGCATCTTAATGTAAATGCAAAACGTTAGCAACCCGTGCTATCTAGCGTTGCGTTTTACTGTCAAGAACAAAGGCATGAGATGGGGAATATTCTGCGGTGGTAAATGTCAAATTAATCCGTTTTGTCTAAGAACTCTTGAAAACTGCAAGATGCAATTAGACACCAGTGGCTCTGACGCTTTTACCCAGACACTCACTCTGTGACTTCTATCCTCTGATATCAGATAATAATAATAATAATAACAGTAATAAGATCCACCTGGGAATCAAGCAGACCTCTTGAGGCTTTTCTAATGTCTTTGCTTTCCCTGTGTATAATATGAACGGAACAATAACGGGGGAGGGGCGAGAAAAGATAGAAGGCGCCGTTGTATTTCATCTTCAAATATCAACACTGAAAGGAGGAGACAAGTCTTGTACCTGCGAAAGCCACCTGTCAGTGTGAGTATGGCGTCCGGTGTGATCGCACGGACAGCTTCGTCAATAATGTTCCCCAGGGCTCGGGCCTCTGCTTTACTGACAGCCCTGGAGATGTCTCCATAATGCAGAAAACCTGGAGGGAAAAAGACCACGTGGTTATTAGTCTGGAAACCAGCCATCAATCATAGCCATTTGCTCCAGGGAAGTGGAGAGTCAGAGTGAATTAAAGGTAAGGTAAAAATGGGATGTGTTCTCCTGGCTGATAGAAGACGGCCGCCGGTGTTCGCCCGCCGCAGACACAAAATGACTGTAGCAAAAATTATAATTCATGGATCGATCGGTATCTCATCGATTTGTATTTTCCTCTGTCTTTGTGCTACATGAAAAGCATTAATTATCCATTTGTTCTTCGTTCTTTTCTTTCCCCCCACCGAAGAATGGAGAGTCCCCCAACAATTAATTAGAAAACCTTTAATGATATTTCTGCCTCTAATGAAGTAAATTAAATGGGATTATTCGTGTTTCTGCACGTTTTCAAGACTCGTCAAGCACAGCGGAGGGTTCAGGGTTCAGACAAATATTCCACGTCAAAAACTCACACGGTATTTCTCGGCACGGAGTCGACACCGCAGTGTTCCAAGTGATCGATTACGAGCAGTTTGATGAAGGTGTCTGTCAGCATAATACATTATAGGACGGAGTTTGAAAGTGAATGGAAACCTGCGAGCGATGCAGTGCAGTGTTTTGAATTACCACCTCGTGCAGTGCTACAGAATGTGCATCCAGCTACACTCCAAGCAGCAGAAGAAGCAGAGAAACGATGCAGACGAATGAAGAGCTGAATATCAGTATGTTTTTTTTCATTTGTGAGAGCACTGTGGGGGTATATGTCACTGTCGAAAGCTGATGCTATCTGCATGTCTGGCTGCTTCTGTCTTGGTGTATTTCTTCATATTTCTCACTCATGTGTTCCTTTCACATTTGATCACATCTGTTTCTTTGATACTTTTAAGAGAGGCACTCCAAACACCTTTAATTCTGCCTGTTTATGGTTTCTTAAGCATGAAGCCAAAGCAATGTTTTTCCTTTAGCACCACCAACAGGTTAACATTTGTGGGTTTCGGGCACATCTCTGTGGATTGTTATATTTGATGCAGGCCCTCGCGTTTCATCAGGTCATCATTTTAAACTTTACGCCGAGCACTTCGGTTTATGACCGCGGAAATTAATGACATTCCCATCAGCCTCGGCCGACCTCAGCTCCCAATTGTGAGTGCAGCATCCATCAAATCTGCGTTTCGTGGTCAGAAACTCCTCCGACAAAAATAAACAATGAATTTAAGATTAATGACAACGGCTCACGGAAAATTTGTGAGCCGTTCATGTCACGGCACGTCGTAGAAACACGTGAGAGGAGAGCACTCCACCTAAACTGAAAGGCCACACAAACCTGTACTTTACATGTTAATTAGCAAACGCTAGCTTTATAACACAAAGATGGCCACAGTGGTAAAAAGCGATGAGCGATTCACAAGATATTTAATTACCAGGGGACCTCGTGTGATCGCTAATACAAGAAGCATCTAATAATTTGCTCATTTCACAGCTCTTACTAGTAGTAGTGATCGAATAAGTGTATGTTATCTCCTCCTGGGAAAACTTGGATGCTTTATCCGTCTTTGTCTTTCCACACAGTCATTTTTGTTGTCATAAATGAGAGGCCTCATCGTGTGAAGAGCACAGAAAATCCTCACAACATCACACATCTGCGCGCCATAAAAAACATTGTTGTAAATTGCAAAGTGAACAACAGGATGGAGTGGTGTCTCCCAGCTGCGTGCTTGCTGATTTCTAAGTGGCATAAAAGAGTTGTTCATCTCAATAATGTGTGACATGCTCTCGGTTGTAATTTCACTCAAAAGCCAAACGAGCCAAACTAGTGGACAGAATAAATATTGAGGGGAGGTGGGGGTATATACTAACATTTATGGTGACATATGAAGTAGCTGTAATATACCACAAATACCAGGAGGTGAAGTTTGGTGATCTTTAACTGTTTAGAGCACATCGTCCAGGCTTTATGGAAAACCAAGACAAGCTGCTGCATCAATCCATGAAGTATTTCACAGGAGAAGTCAAGAATGTGAGCTGCTGTTGGAGCTACGAGAAAAGCATCATTCTCTGTGCATAAATGCATGAAACACCTCACCCTCAGCCAAAGCATCTTTCTAGGATGGCTCAAAAATAACTAATAACTGCCACAAATGGAAAATGAATTTTCAGCTTTTGGCCCGTTTGCTTTTCTTTTAGCCTCACAGAGCCACTCTTGTGGTCGTGGGCTGTAAGTTGTTAAAACGATTTTAGCACCAAATTAATTTGATGGCCCGCTCTGCCACGACTGAGTGGCCAGACGTCTGCAGCATGCCTCCCCTTCAGAGTCACTACTTATTGGTTTAGGTTGGGGGTTTTTTTGTAAGAAAAACTACTGTTGTGGGATTTTTTTTTACAGGAAACTCCCTGCTGATCATATCTCACTTTAGAGAAAACACATTACCGCTAGAGGCTCACATCCTTTGGGAGTAAACAAAAAAAAGGCACAAATAAAGTCCCAAATGACATGCAGCCCCACCCCCCCGGAGGGATTTAACAATTAGGCCTTTGAGTCTCTCTTGGAAGCGAGCTCGACTCGAAATTTTCCCTCTATAATTTGTGAAGTGGCGGAGCGAATATGGTGAGATGTTGATGTACCACTTTGTTGCATCCGGTTGAGATGAATGCCGGGCTCCGCCAGAACGTCGCTGAATGAGCGCAGCCCTCTGCGGTACCACTTCTCAGCTGTCTTAGGTCCAACCCCAAACACACTTGTGAACAGCTGGCAGGAAACGAGGTAAGTACGTAATCAAGGAGACATGCTCTGAAATGACAGGTTCTTCGCAGAAGAGGTAAGCATTCAAAGTTTCCAAGAGCTCTGAGTCCTTAAGAGGGAGCAACAGAGCGCATCATTTTCACAGCGAGTTAAAAGCTCCAGAATAGAAAAAGCGAGCCATCGACTAGTTGTTATTCATCCACTGACCTTTAGTATTTGATACCTTTCATCCGAGAGTATTTTCTCGACTTCAAACGAGCGGCCGTGTTGAAGGATCTCCTGCAAAGCATAAAGGCGAATGATATTAATATCAAGGAAAGCAATGTCTGTGTCAGCATCGGCGTGTTTTCCCCTGGGTTTCCTCCCAGCCTGCTATTAACAAATGGGCCCAATCGCTGCGTATTTGAGAAACCATCCACTTATATCAGGCGCCTTTATTTCCATTTCTTTTCCTTTCAACAAATAACGACTTTGTTGTTGCGAAACCTGGGATTAATACCTGTTTTATGGCAATCATAAAAACCCCCAAGGTAATGTTTTCCCCCAGACTCTGTTGTTTGCTCTGAAACTGCTTTATTCCGCATTTAATTGCCTGCGTCTCTCAGCAAGAGTGCTGCCAATTTTGCTGGTCACATTTTAACTGTCTTCATTATGTGAAGGCGTAAAAGGAATCAGGTAGCAGCTATCTGGTTAATATCGGCCATCTTCCGGAGGGGGAAATGAGCCTGCATGCTTGTGCTCTGGGATAAGTATCCGTGTGCATTTTGAGCTTGTGCATGAATGGATGACAGCCTGTATCGGTGAGCCAGTGAACCTAACATCCACACTGTGAGTACAATGCAGTTTGAAGCAGCCTTCACTGCTCAGTGATGCATCCACCCGTCCACCTCTGCTTTTCAAGCCCCCAGCTAAGGCCAACCTCAAAACGCACGGATAATGCTTCAACACACTCCCCGCTCCAGGAAAGACACACTTCTTCACATGCACGGATCCTCTCTCTCTCACACACACACACACACACATACATATACAGCAAACACATATACTGACTATTCATCCCCCAATTCTGCCTCAGTGCTCCCAGACTTTCATGTCAGTTGGTTTATATCTTTTCCCCACTTTGGATGTTCAGTCAGCAGTGAGCAGTTCAGTCGCTGCTGACAGAGTGTCGCTCCGATGTTCACAGGCACATCAAGCGTTTTGTTTTCACTCTGTTTGGTTTCACTTTGTTTTTGTGTCATGTCATTTTTGGTGTTTTGAGCGGCAAACTGTTCAAAGAGACAACCCCAGTGAAAGCCGTGCGTCTGAATTGCGCAAGAAGAAGAAGAAGGAGAGGTCACTTACAGGCAGTCTAATTTGGTCTCCCCGAGACATTTATGCTATTTTGTTTAATGAATCTGACTCGGAGCTGACAGCTTTGACAGACTCGGAAACGCGCTGCGAGTCGCGCAGCGTGTATGTTAGGTTTAACGTGTCAGAGAGAGCTGGGTTGCTGAGCCCACCTTGTTATCCTACAGGGACCTGGCGTTCTCTTCGAGCGAGCATCCGCACTTTCCCTGACAGCCTGCCATGATTTCTGCCCTGAGCTCGAGTGTAGATGAGGAGATGAAGTGACCCAATAAAACTTTTTTTTTGTCTCAGAGACAAAATATATTTGTCTGATACCCATCAATGTCTGCTGCATGTGTGTAGCAAAGTTTTATTCATACATCTGTACGTCTTTCATATATTTCTTAGAGACTGAACTCAGCACTGAGTATCTCCTCCAGAAAGGCTTATGTGTGCAGATGATCACTGATTCAGCTACGTTCCTCTTGCTAGCACAGAGGAAAAAAAAAAACTGCTTCTAAGTAATGGAATGCTTCACATACAATTGAGCCGGTCTATTTAAACTACTTCTGTCACATCAATGCCTCCTTATTTAAAGTGGGCCTATTATATTCATTTCTAACTCCATATTTTTATTCTTGAACTCCACCGCAGACGCTTTGCATGATTCACAGTCCTTATTAAACCTATACTGTGCCTTGGTACAGCCTCTCAACACATTTTAACTTCTTTTCATCGGCCTTTAAGTTAACTTTTTTTCTGATTCGCTGCCCCTCACAAGCAAATGGTTCAGACCTGATAATGATAATGCAATCTCACTGACGTCATGCGTACAAAAAGAGAATAAAACCTGAAATAATATACAGCGCTGTGCAAAAGTCTTGAGACACCCCTCATTTCTTAGGGTCTACAATAAATGTCAAACATAACACAGTGTGACAGGCCTAAAATAGCATTTTTGCACCAATAAGGGGACTCCCAAAAAGATGAAAACATGGCATTTCATGGCACGATGTGAAGTGCGTGCTTGGAAAAAGAAAACTGAGGAGAATGGACAAGCAGAGGGCAAAAGCTAAGGCGGAGCCCTGAAAAAGTAACTACAGCAGATGAAAAGAAAAGACCTGACACAGGACGTGCGAGATCCATCTGGCCCTTCAGCTGATCCATCTACTGTTCACTGAAGCCTCACCAGAAATGGGGATCTTAAGGAAGGGAAACAGGTTGAAAAGGCTGAGGTATTTCAAATTACTCAATGAAAATCGTTGGCAACAGGTTTTATGGAGGAATACAAAGTTGAATTTTTTGCATTTCAGCCTGTATTTTTGGGAATAACTGTTTTAAATAGCTCTACATAGCAATAATATTACTTTGACCTTCAGTACAATCTATTGACCTTGAAGGAGAGGTCAGGTCATAGTGACTCATGACTCATAGTGACTTTTATAATTATACAGTACTTTCTATATCTTGACAATACACACCACACTGTAAGAATCATATTTTCTATGTTATAAGGCCTTTTGTCCATTTTTAACCAATAAATCATTAAGTTGGGCTTAAAGACTTTGGTGGATGTAGCCAGATTTTAATAGATTGTTAACATGACTTCACTCTACACGCCTACAAACCTGAATTCATTCCAGACTTTTCAAACTATCATGTTTTCAGACAAAATGACACGCACGTACGCAACCAAAAATATAACCTCCTCGGCGGAGGTAATGAGGAGTGGCTAAAGACTTTTGCAGGTACTGTATTTGTCCATCACTTGATACGGTGTGTCTTTTTTTCTTAATGTGAATTTTAATCTAATGAAACTGGAGAAAGAAGTTCATTTGTTGGAAACTATTTCCAGCAGCACATTAATAAAGATAGTGATTTATTGTATGGGACCTAATCAATCGGCACTGAAATTACGCCCCCTCTCCCCCCGTTATGTGCTGCATCTTACTTTATTTTATTTTGATTTATTTCAGAGGCTTGTGTTTACAGAGGTGACATTTGGTAAAACATTAATTTTACAGTAATGTAATGTCAAACCCCGAAACATGTCCATGTACAGCAAACTACTCAACCTGGAAAGTTTGAAATTAAGGAAAAGAAACGCCGAAGCTTTCATCCTCGTCATCAGTGAGCGCATGTCGCTGCACACTCACAAGGATGTAGTGATCACATGTGTGTTATACAGTTCAAATGCTAAGAGTCAAACCCCCACCCACAGGTCCGTGGGGTTATTGTCAATATGTAAACAGTCCATTGGGCAAACAGAGGGTTGGTCGTGGTCGTGTTCACAGCAGTAAATTCTTGGGATTCTTGCATAAATATTAATAATGGTCATTGGCTTTAGCTTATAAATCGCATGCTGTGTTTTTCGAATCACCACTGATGTCTTCCAAGTGTGTTTCCAAAATATTAAACTGTACCTTCATGGCAGCTAATCATTTTAAATCATTTCACAACTGTATAAATATGGTCCTGGAAGTTGTGTGATTTATGGTTTGCACATCTAATTTGCATTCAAAAGATGTGTTGTCAGAAAATCGAACCCAGACGATAAAATGGGGACAACAGTTTCAGTTTTCAGGGCATTAGATGTTTTTTTATATTTAATTTTTAAGTGACACATGACACCAAAGCCAAAATACAGGGGAAAAATGCATGGGCTCATAACTGGACTACTGTGGATTAAGTGAAACTGGGCCTTACCTCTATGACACACATAGAGTGTTCCCCTAGGCAGGGCAGGTCTTCTGTGACCCGTAAACACTGCACCGTCCAGGGCAGACTCTTCAGCACAGATGCAGCCCTCCTGAAGGCCAAGCATGGACCCTCCATGTCATTGAATTCGTGGCTCTCGACCAGCACTTCAAATGCATCCTGCAGAGAGAAGCCGGAAAGGACAGGTGAAGGAATAATTAAGAAAGTAGATCATCTTATTCACACCTAAAGGATGTAGATTAAAAAGCCTAACGAGGCAAACTTGTTGCAAATAAAGAAAAACTGAGAAGAAAAAGAGAGGCCAAGTAAAAACATGTCAGGTGTGCATTCACATGCGAGGATGCATTGACCCGTAGAAGGAAACCAGACAGAGAGAGAGGTTTCCTCCCCCCATCAGTACTGGCTGTCTCTGCTCCTGTCCCTGTCGCTGTCCCTGTACAGTAGAACCTGCTGCATGTTGTTTTTCTTCTAGCTGACTGGACAGAGACATTAGAGGCTGGCAAACACCAGACAGGAGCCTGTTATTTTCCACTTGTTTACAACAGGCTCCCGTGGGGCGAGCCGCAGACTTTCTCTTTACAAAGGCAGGATTTTTGGACCCTGGAATGACAGAAAAGAAGAATCTACCACATTTATAGTTCTCTAGTTTTGAAATCAGAAGCTGCTTTAATCATTATTTTATCATTAAAAATCTAATTGATCAAGAGTCTGTGAGTGTTTTTCATCTTGTTGTCTGTTTTCTTTTCCCTCATGAGCATTGTTCGCGAACACAGGAAACAAGGCTGATGCGGGCACGTGCATAAATGATGGGTAAATATACTGTACATGCTCAAGTTTGCCATATCCCCTTTAAAGACAGACAAACTATTAACAGCTGTTTTAAAATTCAGGTAATTGTTTAAGGAACAACAGTACTCTAATGCCATAATTGGCCACTTTGTACTACAGAAACTGAGCACAGTTCAGTTTTGCACCCTTAATTATACAAAACCAAAACAACTCTGTGTCTAGCAGTTTTCTGACATTTTATCAACAAGCAATTTATTGTTTTTCCAAGCAAAATGCCCAAATTAACAGATGGCAAAAGTAATACGTGCCCTATGTGATTTCATAAAAGTAAAATACACTGCCCGGTTACTTTATTAGGAAATCTTAATCATCTTGCTACAGTTACAGAGATGTTAATGAAGCAGTTACTCAGGAGAGTGAATTTGTTAGAAAGTGTATCTAAATAGAAAAAAAATAAATATTGAAATATAGCACTTTAAAATAATACCACACTATTAAGCATTAGTAAGGTGCAAGTGCTTAACTCATCATTTGTATATCATTACTCAACTATAGAATTTGATTTATAAATGCAGATATGTTTATCCATCTGTTACTATACATAGTTACACCGTATAGAGCTACCACTGAGGCTACATCACTGCTAGTAATAATCATAATCATAGTCATTATATCTGTATTTATAAATGGTGTGTCATTAACAAGCCTTCTCTTTCCCCTCACCCGCCACCCGCTGGCTAAAGACGGCTGACACGTCGTGCCTCTGGTTCTGTTCAAGACCTCTTCCTGAAAAAAGGGAGTTTTTGCTTTCCACTGTCACCAAGTGCTGCTTGTAGGGGATCACCTGAGTGTAGGGTTTTCTTTTTGTATTGTAGGGTCTTTACTTTGCCATTTAATGTACCTTGAGGGAAATGTTTTGAGTTGGCACTACATAAAGAAAACAAAAGTGAAATGAAACAGATCTTCCAAATATTGTTGTGCAACATATAATTTCCCTGAAGCCAGTAGGGTGCTTCGTCTGTCTTTAAGATTTTTTTATTTATTCTTTTTTGTAGCGTCTTAACTCAAAAAGCTTAGAAAGTGGTTAATAAATGGCCACATGGTGGTACAGTCATTGCTCAATCCCAAAAAGCTATTCATTATTATTAGTAGTATTATTTATATTGAATCTCTGAGAACTCTGCAGTGGTTAAAAAAAGGGAGGGAAAAAGGAAAAATACACTTGATCTACATCAGTCACACTCAAGACTTAAGCCTTTAACAAACGTTAATAGAACGGCGAGAGAAAAAAAAGAATGAAACAACTTCAGTGTCACACTTTCTAATATTGGAGTATACTGGCACGCAGCAGTACATTTGGCACCATGTTCAGCTGGACCGCTTCACAGTTTGAAGTGATGAGCCACCGTTGCGGAACCAAGCGGAGGAAAACATGTCACCACAGGAAAGTTGGACCATCATCGTTATTGCAGTCATTCATTAGCTAAAACAAGCAATGCTGTTGTGTGGGTTATGACAAAACATGTCAAAAGACTCAGAGATGGAGCAGGTTTGGTGCAGTGAGGAGTAAAAAGAGCAGCAGGTGGTGCGGGACTCAAAATACTGCGTGCGAATTACTCTTATTTTTTTCTTTTTCTGAAAAAATAAGCTAGGTTTATTGAAGCAACATGGCATTATTCTTTAAAGCGTGACGTCAGGTATAGTTCTTAACAATACATCTCCTCAAGCTGCTCAAAAAAAGCATCATGTAGCTTGTGTAGAATGACAGGGAAACATTATCTGATGCAATTATCACGTTTAACTCATTTATAGAAGCAGAAGATACAAAACAGAAATGTGTTGCTGCATGGAAATCCTCTGAGTATTCTTCCTGCCAAAACCCCAAAGCATGTGCTACTAAATGATAGAAATGTGATAATTGCCTTGTTTTTTGTTTTGAATTTGTTTAGTTTTTTAGCTCATCCCTGTCATTATTTTTACTGCGTATACCTCCAAAAACAACGCCTTGCTCACTAATCTTGTTAACTCAAGTGCTGTGTTTTGATATTAAGTATTCTGTCTGGAAAGTCATTTCTATCTATCGACAGTAATGCAAAACTGAGACAATGTGCATATCTGTGCTACCTGTACAAAAAAAAAGAAGCTTTTTTTATATGTCACAGCATGCATTTCCAGCTGCATGTACAAAGGCCAAAACGAATGACTTGAATGAACTGACGCACACTGAGTGAAACTGGAGTGCTCAATTAAATTTGTCCATTTGAGTACTCACTTCACCACAGCAAGGGCCGGGTTTTGGTTAAAAAGAACTGGTTACACGTGACTAAAGTGGCACACTTTTTGACAGACAGGGCCCTGTAGTTTGGAAGTCATTTATCACCGAGTGACTCACACATTTGTATGGAGTAAAATGTGAGAAAGAAGTTTGAATCCAGATATCTTTGTCACCAAACCAATTACTCTATGAAGCGAGCCAGGTTGTTCGAAATTGCCATATTTAACTGCTAAAAAGCCATTCAGTCACCACAAAGTCAGGTCTGAGGTAACATTGTTCAGTGATCCAACATGACTTTTGTTGGTGTATATCACTGGATTGGCTAACCAAGTTCAAAAGAAGTACTTTGTTTTCCGTCGTGATAGCCTTTGTCTTATTTTCTGTGGTTTGACAACC
>VOQK01011613.1:4337-16108 GCA_015052645.1 Benitochromis conjunctus
AAAAATTTTTCTGGGTTTTTTTTTTTTTTTTTTTTCCACCCAACACCAACAAAATCTTCATACAGATAACTTTGTGTAGTTGTGTAATGAATGCAACCCGTCCTAGCTTGTGGCATCAGTGCAGCAGATTATTTTAGTTACATGCTAATACACGTCAGTTTTCTGCTCTTTCCTACAGATGTGTTCGTTTTTTTCTGTACAGACAGCCAGGGGCCAACAGCAGGCCCGAGCACAGACCCCAGGTACTCGAGCCAATCTTCTTCTTCTTTGTGCAAATTTCAAACATTCCAGAGGAGCCGAGGGAGGATCATCTCCACGGACACACCAACACACACAGACACTTCTCAGGCACTGAAGCGTCCCAGCTGTGTACACAAACCGCTGTCAACGTTGACTGAGATCCTTTTTCATCTTTTAAAAAAAAAATAATAAAGTACAGCATGCTACATTTTATTAGGAACAGAAAGACATTTCAGTTGATGCTAGTTACTGTTGCTGTCTTGCTGTAAGGTAAGTGAGAATACCAGTCTGGCGTCAGGAGGTTATACAGCCAGAATCTGATTAACTAAAAGGAAAAATCTGCTCACTAGCTCTTCTAAATCTCACACATTAACCTTTTACTGTATCTTGTTTGCTGAGTCCATATACGTTAAAGAAAGAGTAAAATAATGTGACTGTCCTGGTTTAATAAGATTTAAGATTGCTTTTTGTTTTTGGCCAAGAGGAGTGACTCCAAATTCTCAGCCAACTGCCTGGCAAACTTATGGCGACAACAAGACTATGACAACACCTGCCAAGAAATATTCTGGCACACACTTCCCTGTAAAATTGCTTGCTGTTTTTACACTTGTTGGACTGTGCATTTAAGAGTAAAAACATATCAGTTACTGAGTTCTGGAGGTATTTAATAGACTTTAGATGTTTTCTCTATTTTGTTTATTTCAAGTAAACAAGACTGCTTTTGCCAGACCGTGCCAAAAAAAAAGAGCCTTTTCCCAGACGCTAGGTGACAAACTGACTTACACTGCCCCTTTTCTGGTGGTCTGTGAGTGGAAGAACATAACTTGCATTGTTTCGCAGTTACACAGTACAAGGAACTTCCTGCGCATGACTGAATGATTTCATTATGAAACTCAGGAAGAGTCACTTAGTCACAGCTGAGTGGATTCGGGCCATGATGGTTAAACTGGGGGGTTGGGGCAACGACTCGAGGGCCTTTGACAATGCAAGCACTGGACGTGCAGGCTGTGGTGTGCCTGAAGAGCTGGCACAAAGACTGAATTTGTCCAGTCCAGGGCTGGACGTGTGAGGCCAAAGGCTTTGTGCATTCTTCTACAGCAGAAAGTAATGAGTAACAAACTAAGGCAAGAAGGGGACTGCACATGCATCATGTGATAGACGGAGAAATATCTGAGAATGTGCAAATTAACTGAAGTAAAAGCTAAATATTATTTTATGTTATGTTGAAAATTTGCCAGTTTTATCACTAGTTAAAATTGTCTTAATTTGCTCTGTGATGTTGAAGTTCTTTAGGTAACAATTCATGAGACCTGAGATCCAAGCTATGGCCCCTCTGTTCAAGTTTTCTCACCATTAAAACCATGCTAGCTTAATTTCTTCTGCCACTGTGCCCTTGACCAAGGCATTGACTTACAATTTGAGGCGATCCCTGATGTCTCCATGGTGGCTGCACACTGCTACTACTGCTGCTACTACTTACAATAGCTTGTTAATCCTGCTTGTTGTTTTTCCACACCACAGCTATTGACAGCTATTGAGCTTTAGGCTCCCCGGTGCTGAAAGACAGAGATTCGTTGCCCCTTCCCAGTCATCTCTGTACTCTCCCACAGCTGCCACGCTTGCAGATTGTCAAAGAGATTACATTGAACTTGTTTTTTTCAATCACATAAGTGTGTTACCTCTATTGCAAACATCTTTTTCCCTCTCAATCTATGATGACAACCCCTAAGTCAAATCTTTGATCTCAATAGTTTACGTAGACAGAACTATAGACACGTCGCTGCATCGTTCATGATAGCATTAGGCTTGGAGCAATGATGTAGCCTACAGCATACAGATACAGATCTGCAAATAATCCGTTAACAGTTTCAGAAACAAGAACTGTTTAGCCTCAATTTGGTTTCCCTCTATTTTCCCTTAATGCGATTTGCTTCATGCTAGTCATAGGATACATAAAAATAAATCCTGATTAATTTCAGCACTTAAATCCATCCTGTTTGTCACGCTGCGCTCATCAAGCTCTGTCTCCAGAATGTCACACCATAGCCTGCAGACAGTCATAAGCTTGAGATGATTTCATGTTCAACATTTATATTTGATATCATAAATGTCTACAGATATGAGAAGAGGCATGAAATTCTGCTGTCCAACATACCTACAGCACATTTATCAGAAACGTTTCGTCCCTTCTTAACTACTCAAACGTGCAAAATGGGGGAAAAAGCGATTAAGTTACTTTCACCATGATGCTTTATTCCAGCAGTTTTGTTTTAACTTTGAACCAAGAAGTGAAATTTAAGATTTCTAATCTCTTTCGTTTCTTTCGTAGGGGCCTTGTTGTGTTGAACTGTGAAGCTTCGCCCCTCTTGCACAGCATTCGATCGATATTCATCTAAGTGAAGCCTGTCAGTACAGAAAACGGACCAGTTTTAAGTAACATGCAGCTTTTCTCATTTCCATCTGGATTCATCTCTATGTAAATGTGAATTAGTATGCCTATGGAAATGCCTTTTTTTCCAGTCTCTTGCTAGGAAGGAATAGCCGATCATATCCATGGGGTTATAATCTATCATTTTGCTAGTGAATGTGCCTTTCTCATCGCCACCTGCACTTAGCTCAGGCTTTGACCATAATTAAGATATTTCTATGCAAATGCTATGAATGGGGAGGCTATGAATCAACCCCAGCACCGGACTAATTAGCAAGCTGGACGTGCGTTTTGAATGGGGGGGGGTGACTTTTTCTAATTCTGCAACGCTGTATGTAAATGCTGAAACACGTCAAACCAACTTTGAATTTTACTGTTAAGATTTTAAAGCGCATAGTTACTCCTGAAGAACCCATTTTGTTTTTTACTTGGTGTACTTTTTGTCAGTTGAGTATTTTAATGCGTTGTGACCCTGCCATAAGGGCTTTACACTTGCCATGCCTGAAGCACAGGGAGAATCGATACGCAGAAGGGCAAGAGGACGCGTGATACTTGATGACAAAATACCCACAACCTGCTGAAACAACACATTCCTTCCTGCTTGCTGACCACTTGCACTCTGAATGTTAGTGTTAGCTGGAGGCTGTACCCTGTCGGAGATCTGAACTTGGCTACTCACAGTAGTCATTTTGAATTGTAGCACTTATTGCCCGTGCTGGGCTCAGTAATCTGGCCATTTCTATGTAAATTGGGCTTTGTGCCACCATAGTGGGCTTTTCTGTTCGCTTATGCAGCGGCTTGCCTCATCCCATAATGGCACACCGTTACAATGAAATGATTAAAGCTAACTGTGAGAAAATGTCATGACAGTCAATCAGTTGAGTAGATAGGTCAACAGAAGTATAGACAGAGGAGGAAAGCACTCAGCCGTGCGCCGCTGAAGACAGGTATAAGATTCAGGCGGCCGTTTTTGGGTTGCATCCAGGTGCTTGCGTGTCTCTTTACATGGGGGAAGAGGGAAGAGCTCACTAGAGACAAACATTAGGGGAGGTTTATGGCTGACTCTGCGGTATCATTGTCATTTGCACAAGATTGGACATGCCTGAGCGAAAGAAAAATTACACTGTAGTTTACGTAGTGCTCCTGGTCCTCTGGTACGGCCAGAAGAGCCGTGAGTTCATTTAACTCTACCCTTCTTATTCTGTTTGCTATGTTTATGATCACTTCTGGTTTGGCTCTTATAACTGTCTGGGATCCAATTTCTTTGAGAAATAAATTTTATGTTTTCCACATAAATTCAGATTTTTTTACTCTTTAATACCCCTGAGCACTCTTTACCAAATATATATGGTGTTTATATATGCAAACTAACCCGGGACATCCTCAGCCTGGTCGAGCTCAAGTCCTCAATAACGTTTGGCCCTGACTGTCGCAGAGATGTGTTGGCTAGTCTGAACTGTCTCTAAGTCCAGTTCTTTGGCTGTAGATACTGGATCACCCCCACAATCCATGACGAATGTCCCAGTTGACAGTAGTCACACCCAACCAATCCATTCTCCGTCTCTTTTTGCCTTTTCACCTTCCCTTCCTTTCTTTTTCCTTTGTCCTTCTCTATCCTCCCCGCTCCTCTCAGTTCAAAACAAAAACAACAAAATAAACTTTACCTTAATTAATATGGGCACACAGAGAACAAAAGAATGACACTATTCATCAACACTATTCATAGATATATTTTAGAAATAAAAATTGAGCCCATAAGGGGTCACAGGGCTACATATAGCAAGGAGAACAATATGCATATAGCCTAATGTCACAATAGGATTTCTTGGCTGTTTTACTTCAAGGTTTATAAACTTAGGGTTAGGTCTAAATCTCGGCAGTGTGCAAGCCAAGCAATCACATCTCTTACAGATATTATCTTCTCCGTGGCTTTGACAACAATATCACTTGATGGCATCGCTATATGGAATTATCCAAAGAAAATTAGTTTTCTTATGTTTGAACTTTTCTCGTTTAAAAATCAAACAAAATGTAAATCACTACTCAGTTCTCCTACCTGTATCACACTCTACTAAAGCAGTATCTTCTCAATATCGTGTTGCTCTGACAGACAATTTAAAAGACCTGCCTCATAAGCTAACGGCTTCCTATCGAACATGATTTATTAATATTTTTATGTGAACATGTGGATCGTGTGGTTTGATTTTAATGGCAGCAAGTCAGAGTGGATTTGCTGCTGTTATTGCCTCTTGTGTCATAAAACTTTAATTTAAAAAGCCAATACAGTTCCAGGCAACTACGCCATGATCGCCGTGTCTTCCTCAGATATGCAGCGTTACTGACAGATTTTTGAAGAGGGTCAAACACCCGCTGCCTGCAAAGGTGACTTCTTGCAGTCGCGTGTGGAACGACATGAAATGTTGAACGTTTTAAGGAAGGCTTTAGTATCATCGCCACTGCCTCAGGCAGGACTTACATGCTTAAAAACACACAGGGCGGCCTTGTAGCATGTGTTTAATGCTGTGAAAGGGTGTATATTAATTGTGTGAAAAACAGAAACCCACTCTGTGAACATGTCTACAAGCTAACAAGCTAATTTATATCACACACAGTGCTTTGCTACACGTGCAAGCTGAAAGGGTTCATTAGAAACTTAACTCGGCATAATGAGCTTCTACAATGCTTATGATTTTCATTTATCAGTCCTTTTAATGTAGGGAGTTATGCCACCTTATCAGGCTGAGTGTCAGTTCATCAAGACACAGACAACCATTAATGCTAACATCCACATCCGCTGTGAGGCGACGGTGCTAACCGCTGCACTGCTGCATCATAACAGTGAATATAAGTATCATGAAGTAACTAGAAAAGTGGACAAAATCAAGAGGATGGGTGATATATGTATATATGTATGAGCACTGTGAAAATTTTGTGTCTCTCAAAGATGTTTCTTTTCTTTCACACCTGTAATCTGACTCATCTCAGATAACACGACTAAGGCACCGGGCCTCCCACACATGCCGCAACAGCAATTATACTCTGACACAACTACAGGGTGAGGCTCGGCGTCTAGCATTCCACGACACCCTCAAATTACCCTAACCAGAGGGGAAACAATACAGGGTGTAGTGGTTCACGTTCTTCCATGCTAAGAGGCAGTTCAAGTAGCAAACCTTTGTTTCAGCCTTACACTGTGCTATTCTGCATGAGATCGGTCCTTCGGCAACAGAACTGAAATCCGGAAAGCGGGACGTTTCAAATATCCTCAGAATAAAAAAAGAGCACTTGACAGAAAAGATGCGGTTATGTGAAATTCAGACGGCCATATCCATTGTATGAATCAGCAGGTCTGAATTTATGGCAAACACGCGCAACAAAAGCTTTGATATAGAGATGTGGCTCCTGACCTTGTCTCAGTTTTTTAAGGGCTCTCGCTTTTCAAGTTTGCTTCTTTACCTTTTCCATTAATAACTCTCTTTTCTCATCTCGGTCTATTTCTTCACATCTATTTGGCTCCTGCAAATATTGCCATTGTGAGATCCTCTGAGCATTGAATGATTGTATGTGGGGGTCTAATCATCTGGGTTGGTTACAAAGACATCTTCCCCATAATCAATGCCACTGAAAGGGAAACTAAATCTTCTTAGGTTTCCCACAGACCTTTGTAATATAGCACTGTCTACCACAGGGGGAATATCTATTTTCTCACATTTTGACTCTTCATTTTTTTTCCCTACATCTTCGATTTTTGAACCACCTCATTTATTCTATATCATCATCCTTTAAAAGAGAAAGAAGGAGATTTATTGTACACTTAGGATTTGAAATACATCATGAAAGTGTTGTATACTACATATGAATCAATTTTAATGGTACAAATTATGGCCTCCAACCAGGAAATAGAAAGGTACAGAAAACTTCCATCTACAGCGCGCACTAAAATGAATTTAGCAATTAATGTGCTGATTTATCTTCCTCCTGTTTTGTCTTCTTGCGTAGAGGTAGCACACGCTTGTCATGTGGCCTGCAAGTTGTCGTTCCAGACCCAACAAACAGGGTCACGCATAGTAAAATGATTAGCAGATGAAATGACAATAAACTGACAACATTTTTGCTAATGAATCCATCACTGATGTCCGTTTTGATTTATGTAAATTGATGTGGATTGTTTGTCAGACAAAACAAGCAATTCAGCGATGAGTTCAAGGAAACTGGCTGTGTGTGGAACCCCTCCCCCAAACAGTGATTATCCATTCATAGGACAGCAGCTGTAACTGGGCCACAGCAGGTCTGTCCAGCTTTGGATCTCTCCATCTGTTGAGGGAGTGTGCGTGATCATGCTGTAATAAGGGAGATACTCAACATTTACACCATTTTTAATGATATATAGTTTCATATAGAGTATATTCATATACGAATATATGAATTTGTATTTAAATGCATAACTAAGGCCTTTTTTCTACTGACCTTCACTTTATTAGCAAGTATAATCTGTATTCTGACAACCCCAGAACGGTGTTACATGTTATCATGTTCAATGATTACCTCTCATTAGGAAAAAAAACTTTGTTGCACAGGAATTAACCTATGGCTCAGCATGTTGGCGACATTGAACGTAACCACCTCTTCCTCCTCGCGTGCGTCAGTTACCATGATAAATAAGCCAAGTTAAAAGAACGCCATCTTTGTGATATTAAAAATCCTGGCTTTAGGCTCATACGTCTCACTAACCCATTAATCTTGCTTTATACTGCACCCCTTCTCCTTCATAATGATTGCGGTTAATTTCCTACAGAGATACATTACCACGGTAATTTAATCTGTACACGTACTAACTCGCTAAGAAGCAGGTCGCATTCGAGGACGGAGGAATCACAATTCAATTTAACATTGGGTTTTCAAAGAAAATAAAATCACCATTTTCACCGAGAAGACATCGTGGGCATCAGTGCATTAATAATGTGAAGATCTCTTAAAATGCAAGAGCTCTTTGGCTTTCCCTGACAAGCATCTGTATAAGTGATATAGATTCTCAGGGGAGGACGCTGCTATTTTATTGTTCTATAAGACTTGTCATATAAATCTAACTCTAAACCAGAGGCTTATTAAAGCACATTATAAGATTTTAAATGCAGCCAATGAACAAAAAAATAATGAATCATGCACATGCCTTCATGGCGGGCCAGTGCTTCGGATTAATTCACTTGTGCATTTGCCCAGTTTGATATTTCTTTCTTTGCTTTCTGGCTTCAGCTTTTAGCTGACATTAAGAATTTAAACTCTTGTTTGCTTAGGGAGCAGCATGGTGGTCCAGTTGGTAGCACTGCTGATTCACAGCAAAAAAGGTTGCTGGTTCAAACTGAACCCACAGGTTGTATAGGGTGCCTTAGGGCATGCCCATTTGTGCCTTGGAAATTTGCGTCAGCTGAAATGTATTACTCTATTAGAGTTGCACAAATTGCAATGAACTAAATTGACATGCAGTTTACATTAGCAGACCTTAAAGGGTCTTAGGCAGAGCAAGAGCAGTAAGAAAGATCACTTTATGAGGAGCAAAGTACAAATATTTAAAACTACAGGAGTCCTGCTGGGTCTAGGTATAGTAAATATGAAATGAGTATTTGATTTCATATTTAGTGTACTGCCTTTATTTGATAAATGAGAAGAAGAACTGGTTGCATTTCAGATCATACAGAAGCTGTTATCCACTGATGTGCAGGTGTGCCTATTTCGAGTTGCTCTTTGTTGTGCCTCGGGCACAAATTTTTTAAACTTCTTGGACTAAAGGCATGCATGTTAGGTTAATTGTTACTCTAAACTAGCTGCGCACGTAGGTGTGAGGGTGAGGGTGGGTGTATGCCCTGTGAGAAACATCCAACCTGCTCAGGGTGCACTGAGACCCTAAGATGGACAATCAAATAAATAAATGAAAATTGTTTAGAGTTATTGTTTGCTATTCTCTTGAGAAATGTGCACAAATATGTGCTTTGATAATTTGGCTATGTTGAATTTGTTTCAGGGTACAGGGCCCAAGGCTAATTAGTTCTGTGTTGAATAACAAGCACATTCTTATTTTCATGTCTTCTCCATTTATTATTGGCCTGAGAGGGAGTTGTAGCTGTAGTCTAAATCTTCAGCATGCTGTTGAAAGTATAATGAATGCTCTCACATGTTCACATTTAAAAATGAGCTAGCATGGTCAGGGACTTTATGAATTAAGGTTAGCTTACTTTATTGGCAATACAACTGCCAAAAGTAAAGTTCACAGAGGTTTTTTGGATAGCTGAAATTATATTATTTCATAAATGTTTATCATTTTTCTAAATTGCCCATAAAGAATGGACATTTTTTTTCTCTACCAGAGGGGGGGAATTGTAGGTAATGGTGGAGTAATCCTGGCTAAAAATTAAATAAATATAGATTCCTCAGTAATGCAAAAGAACAGCTGTGGTTATAGACAAACAAATTCAAAATGTATTTGTTCAAATATTATAGTATACCAAGGGAGACCTAAAGGCAACACATCTGGTACATAGATTCAAACAAATTGCTGCTCACATTGACACAAATGGAGGTCACTGTAGCGTCTCTGCTGGTAGACACATGGGTAACTCACCTCCCAGCACAGGAACAACAGAGTTAGGCCAGGTCTCACGACCCCGGCCACGTTTCGTTTTTATGACCCTCAGCCTTTTCCAAAACACCCCACTGTCATCATTTATCTCCCTGCAACTTCTTTCCGTAAAAGATTGCCGCTGGACGTGGAAGCCTGTGTCACACGCTCTTGTTGTCATCTTGTAAAAACAGTAGCTGTGTGCATGGGTACACATGTGCATGCTGTCAGCAGACTGTATTCCATGCTTAATCCAGTCTTCAAAGGCATATTACTTTACATATAACACCTAAGATCCGCCAGAACTAATGCATTGGCTTTGTTGGCTGTCAACACGTTGCCCCTCATAGGTAAGCATGCATGAACTCCCCCTCCCTCTCTCTTCCTGCTCCCCTTTACCCCTCCCAGGTGTTCCCATAACTCACCCGGGCTCAAATCCTATACGGGCATTCCAGAACTTCAGAGACACATCGGCAGATGAGAGCCTGGATTTATGGCTTGCTGATGGACATTGGAGGGGGAAGGCAGACTTGCTGCTGGGAGGGTGACAGGGTCCACTTCAAAGAGGAGGAAGCATTTGTTGTTTTTCTCCTCGGTGCTCAGTGGTGCACATGTATGAGCACTCTCTCCCTCTGAACGTCAGACAGCTGGAGTGTTCAATCACTGGTTCACACATTCTTACCTGTTCAGATAGCTTTCATTTAATTTTTTGATTCCCGTATGAAGAGAGATGTCGGTTTGCACCTTTTGAAGTCTACCTTTCTCACCCTCACACATCAATAGACACACAGAGCTCTGATTTAGCCTGTTATTTTTCATATCAAAGGTCACCCTTCAAAGATTGCTGCAAATCTTTTTTTAGTGCACCTGCACATAATATCTTGCACTTAAAAGCCACCTTGTTCTGTGCTATTAGAGTTTGCTTGTGTGCCTTTGATATAATATGATAGGTTACAGACTAATGGGTGTGTTTGTATTTGCGCGCGAGCACGCCGGTCGTTCCCATCCAGCTAGTGTTACATTGCAGGGGCCCACGTGAGTGAAGTTGACGGATGTGTGGAGCACTGTCGTTTCTCTGAGCAGATGTGTAATGAACCCAGCTTTGCTTCCGTAACATTTGGGTTGACTGATTACAAACAAATGCCATTTAATATGCAGGGGTGCTGGCTCTTAACAATGCAACGTAGCTTCGTAGATGAGATTATACATAAAATATGAGTAAAGACGCCCTGCTTTTGTCCACAGCGTGCTGCTTTTTAAATTAAAGCTGTGCCATTATCAAGTTTTCTCTCCACCCTCATGAAAGTACCACCCAGGAAGAAAATGAAGCTGTGCGATGATTCATGTACAATTTTACCATCTTATGCATTTCTTCAAAGCCACTTTTCACTTTTTATGGAAGAAAGCATTTCAAAGTATATTTATTGTTTCAACTTTAAATGCTCAAATTGTTGCCTCTTTTTCTCATTCCCTCTGACTTTGCTTTTCAATTTTTCTTCTTTGAGCATTCCAATTCTATCCATTGTTAAGGTAGAAAAGCTGCAGCAAATTGTGGCTGTTATTCCCAGTAACCAGGGTGACTCAAAAGGCTCCGGTCCTCCCGCTGCTTAATCAGACCACTGTTTGTTCAATCTCCTCTTTCTCATGGCCTTGCCTGCCAACTAAAACCAATCAGGTATTATAAGAAATTAAAAACCGGCTCTTTATCCTCTCACGCATGTGAATTTCAGACACTTCTACACACCCAATATTCGTTCCTACAGAGCCACACCATATATCCTGCTCCACTTTTGTCTCTGCAAATGCCCTCAAATCATTTTTCATCTCTACCCCACGCTGGGAGCCTCTCTTACCTGCCTCAACCGAGTCAGTGAGGGGATCTGCAAAAGCCTCATACTAGATGTGTGCACATTGTGAGTGTGTTGCTGGCCCTGAAGTGACACGGAGAGGGTATAAATAGAGCAGGCCCACAGATCACTGTGCCAGACAGAATGTGGCATCTGCTGTGCTGGGAGTGCAAAGTGTTTGAGAGCCTGTAAACTCCCCACCATTTCTCTTCCCTCCCCTCTTCCTCTCATCTTTCTTCCTCCTCTACACCTCTGTCTGTCAATTCCCTCCCCCTCTCTCCTTTTTCCGTTACTTCCTTACATCTTCTGTGTCTCACCCTCCTTCTGTCTTATATTCCCTTTGCCCTCACACTCTCCTCACATATTGCTACACATCTGCTGCCATGTGTTGTGTTACGAAGCAGTCCCACTTTCAGGCTATAAGATCCTATTTCTAAACACTCGGAGGAAAGGAGAGAGGGAGGCAAAGAGAGATAAACACAGAGGAAGTATGAAAAAAGCAGTGGCCCTGCAGTGGTTAACATCAAAGCCTCGATTTCACACTTAACATGGTTTAAAGATTCCTCTGATGCCGTGCAACACATGTTCCTCAAAAAAAAAAAAAAAAAAAAAAAAAAAAAAAAAAAAAAAAAAAGGCAATATG
>VOQK01011621.1:3855-17826 GCA_015052645.1 Benitochromis conjunctus
CCAACACACACACACACACACACACACACACACACACACACACACACACACACTATAAGCCAGTGTCCAGGTTTCACTGGCATAAAGTCCATTGCTTATATTTCTTGCCCTAAGCAGGTATCCAGTTTTTATTGGCCTCCCTCAGTGGTGGTTTCCTTGCAGCAGTTTAGTCATGAAGTCTTTATCCACACGATCTTCTTGCAACAGCCGATGTTGAGAAAGATCTGCTACTTAAACTCTTAAGGATTGATGTGGGCTCTAATGTGAGGTGAGGTTAGCTGGTAATTTAGGTGGGCAACACTAATGAACTCAATCTCTGCAGCAGAGGGAACTCTTGGTCTTCTCTTTTTTCAGCCAGTCCTCATTCTAGCATTTCAAGGTTTTGGAGATTGCATTTGCAACTTTCCTATCTCTTGAGAAAACACAACTGATGCTGTCAAATACATTAGTACAGCAAGCAATTCCAGGGACCATTCACCATTACTGACATTCAACAATTTTATGATGATGGTGGGTAAAATGATCTCATTCTAGGAGATTAGGGGGTTAAGATGCTGCTCGTCAATATCTTGATAGTTTTTGTTTGCTAAGTAATATGTGTTTTTCTTTTTTTTTTTTATATATAATTTTCTTTGATTTCTGAGTTTTTTTTCTGGAACATAAACAATAGTAAGAATATTCTAATACAGAACACAAAAATAGCACATAGAAGGCAAAAACACTCATTTAGTGCTTTATGAGTAGGGATGGGAAACAACAACCAGTAGTTCCATTACTTGGATTGTTAGTCTGCTTATCAATTACGCTTATTGGTTCCATTTGCAGTTGTGTCAGGACAAAAACAGCTGCATTATGTTGCTAACACAACTTTGGCTCTTTTCAAGCACCTGCACAGACAGCATGCTAACGCTAAGCTAGCCAAGAACCTAGAGTGATGGTAAAGCTGAGTGAACTTTGAACCCAGGCCAGCAGCCAGACTCTGAGCAGGTTAAAAACTGAAGAGCAGTCAGACTGCATCCTCCGTTTCTACCTGTTCATGTTTCTGTAGTTGAATCACCATGGCGATCGATCGCTTTAAAGTCTCTCTGTGCTGCTTTTCATCTTTGCTTTGTGCTCATTCCTTTCGTGTGAATACCTTTTTGAGGAAAATCGTGTGTGTCTCCTCATCAGGTCAGAAATTTGTGTTTGTGTCTGTAGCCTGAGGTTTATATAGTTAACTGGTCATTTTGAGTAATTTATGTTTAGTTAATTATGCATTTCAGGTCATTTCATATTTGAAACGAGAGAGTAATATAACGACTAGTGTAACAAATTCCTTTCTCCAGTGAGTAATAACGAGTAATGTGTAATACATAATTATTTTGATAAATGACCCCAACATGGATCACAACAAAGAGAACTGATAGGGAATTGAACTGATAAGTGATAATGGAGTGTGGAGTGTGAAAATAATGGGATATGCTATCACTACTCAGGTGAGCATATATGGGAAGTAGTTTTGTAAACAGCTTCTCATTTTGAAATCAATCTTTATTGTACATACTGAAACCTTGTTATTCTGTGTTGCAATTGTGACTTTGACTCTGTTTTATTGGCACAGAATTAAAAGAGACACTAATTATAAATGACCAAAAATACAGTGTATGTGTATAAACAGTCAGCAGCCTAAAACATTATTCTCTGCACCTCTGAGATGGAAAAAGGGGATTTTCTTTAATACCCTTTGATTATGAAGTGTTAAGCATTGATGAATGGTTCTCATATTTAATACAGATGTTCAAGCTTAGAGAGGATATGTGTTCCTAAGAACTGAGGGAAAATTCCTGTTTGAAGGCTTTCAGCTGACACTAACAAATGACAGTGAAACAGCAGTCTTTTATTGTACAGTACAGGATGTGAGGAAGAAGATAAGATGAATAAGACTGGAGGCAGCAGGGGCTCAGGCAGCGTATGAGATGATTTATAGTCTTCGCATATCTTTTAGATTTAGAGGACAGGGCATTCACTTATGTAGTCATTTTCTAAGCGAAGTCAGTGTGACCCCTCAGTTCAGTATGCGTTTGTTGGTTTATTCATACAGTATACAGGGGTATCAAACTCTTTACCCAATGTGCTACATGCAGTGCTGTTTCATCTCAAGTTCTCCAAACTATTAAAAAAGAGAGGAGAACGAAAACAATATGTGTGTGTGTATATCATTACATGCCCATCAAAAGTTAGAGAGAGAGAGATACAAAGTTTAACATCAATTCTGTTAAACGTCTGGGATATTGATGCTAATTGACCACCATATTGATGTGGTCAATTAGGTAGCAGAGGGTGTTGTTAGTGCATCTGTTGATAATTTCATTAAAGGGGCAACAATGAGACAATCCCCAAACTGGACTGGGTTTACAGTTAAAGCCCACTGACATCTTTTCCCTCGTCATTGTTTTTGGACTGCATGTGCAAAGAGGAACAGGATGGGCATTGTCAGTGCCCTATACAATGCCCTCCAACAGACCGCTGGTGTGAATGTCTCTAACCAAACAACCATTCATGAGGGTGGGGCTGAGGACCCGGTGTCCTCTAGTAGGCCCTTTATATTTGGCATTTGGCACAGGCTGCCAGGTCCACCACTGGCAGCCTGTGGTTTTCACCATGAGCACATGTGACAGACGTGATAGGGTCTGGAAAAGCTGTGGAGAACATTATGCTGCCTGTAACATTGGCTACCATGAGCAGTTTGGTGGTGGGTCATTGTTGGCCCGTGAAAGCATATCCATGGATGGACACAGAGACCTCCACAGACTAGGCAGTGCCACCCTGGCTGCCATTAGATATCGGGATGAAAACCTTGGACTCATTGTTGGCCCCTGCAGTCGTACAATTGGTCCATTTAATTGACATTTCGTGATCACTGCTTGCCACGTCACTACTACTGTCTTCCTGTTTTGATGCCTCTTTAATATGGTTATCTATGGGACAGAGCTTGATGGCTGTTAGGGTCAATGTGACTTACCTTTCTTCAAACCACATGTTGAAGTGTCCTTGTTGAATATGGCTTTTAGTATAGAAGCACTTCGAGTGCTCAGTAAGAGCAGAAAATTGCTGCATAAATACCAGTCTTTTGCTGTTTGCCACACCACTCTGGCTGAGCGCTGTAGCCCCACCCCACCCACATGCTCTTCAAAACCTTTTGTCTTGGTGGGACAACCAAGCATGATATTTTTGATTTCACTGTAAGAAGAAAAAAAGCCCTAAAAAATGTATGAATAGGAATATAGATTACTGGAGCCAACAGTTTTTGTCAGGTTTGATTAAATCAATCCCAGTAATGGAGTGACGTTTTTCTTTACTGTATACTAATCTGTTGATTACTCTGATACTCTTGTCTCCTCTGGTATCTCTGACCAGAGTAGGATCAGTAGGAGCATGAAAAATTTCCCAGCACGTCTGTATTACGGACTTTTTTTTCCCTTATTCAGCAAGTTGTTTTCATTCACACAGCTAAAGTTATAGTGGTCTCACACACACAGATGTACAAACAGGTGCTCACAGACACACACTATCTTGGTTGGCTGCTGCCTCTAAACACATCATACGTTGTCGGCCATGTGTGCCGCTCAGTAAGATTCAGTATTTATTATTTCCTGTTACCTATGCGTTTGTTGGTTGTTGCTGTAGTTTCCCTACTGTGCTGTTTTCTTTTTGCTTGTTTCTTTTTTTTGTCTCTCGGGAGGTGGTCAAGCAGATTTTCAGTATCTTTTCTCTCTTTCCCTCTTCTCCTCTATTTTTCTTTCCCTCTCCTTCTGTTAACTCTCTTCCCAACGTCTCTTTTTTTTTCATATTTCTTTTTCTCGTCCCCGAGTCCTGTCCGTTCTGATTATAATTTATTTGTATTTTAAATTATTACAAAGATCAAATAAAGTATGACAATCAAGTGGACCAGTATAGCAAAAGGTCCCCTTGGGAAAGTAAATCTGTTGAGCATTTTTCTTGGCCTTCAGACAATAATTCTGATTGCTACAGTGCCGGCGAGGACGGGCAAAAATAACTCAATCAGTCAATCAAATTGTAATATTCATTGAAATACTTTTTTTTGCCCGTCTACCAACAAACTAACGTAACATTGCTGGTCTGTTTTCATACACCAAGAAAAACTACTTGAGGTAAGATTGAAACCAGATCAAATATAAAGGCTTAGTCCAAATTGACATTCAATGCTATAGACTGTGGGCGGACAATTAAGAAAAAGAAAATCGCCCTCTTTTAATTGGAGGTTTTATGCATCATCGCATAATAAAAAGATCCTCTGGTCCCTTGCAGGTCTTAAGATTTGGTAAATACAACCTCAACAACATGTAACATGTTAGACTGTCCCATTATTTATTCATGAAACTGAGCTAAGCCTAAATGAAAAAGCCTAGATGGGCAGGGTGGCTCAGTAGGTAGAGTGGTCGCCCCTTGATCGGAAGGTCAACGGTTCGAATCCACCCAACAGCTACCCTGAGGTACCCTTGAGCACTGTGCCGTCCCTACACACTGCTCCCCGGGCTGAATAATAATTACTGTAATATTCAGTTTCACTCTCACTTAGTTTCTTCGGGATTTATAAGATTGTTTGTCAATATGGTTAATCTAAAAAAGTCATGTTTTATATTAAGTTTAGCCTTCACATAAATAATTCAGGCTACCCCCAGCTCTAATGGTTTTTCAGAGTTGGTACCAGGGAGTTTCATAATATAATCATAATTATTAATATGGTATTTTAAAAGGTAAGTAATCATAAACAATCCAGTGGGAGTACAGTTAGGGTTACAGACTCACAGTGCAGTTTATTGCTGCTCTTTTAGTCATTTTATTTTTGCCCTCATGTCTGTCATGCACGTCATGGAGTGGCACGACATGCATGACAGACATCACTGCGTCGACCACTGAAAGCGTTCCCTTTTTGGCTGCAGCTGGGAGAGATTTACAAACCCACAGAGTCAGACTGAGTTGTTCACACAGGTGACGTGAAGCTGTTGTTACATCGTGGAGTCGGCGCTCTGGAGACCGGTCATTCTTTATTTAATAGTCTGCTGTTGATGCAGCGTCTGCCTTCTCTCAGCTAATGTTGGCTCCTCGGTGACACGGTGCCCAGCACCTTGACTCACTGTGTTCATTTGTCTCCCTGAGTCGTTGTTTTAGATCCGTGATTGTTTTCATGTAAACATTATTATTATATTTAGTTCTGCTTTTATCTGTGACATTTGTTTTACTATTTGTCATAAATGCAATATTTAAGTTTAATGATGATTTTGACTTTCTATTTCTATACATATTGCAGTACTTGTGCTCTTTCATGTACAGCCCTGCTGTGCACTACTCACTCACTCCATCTTTACTTTGGATTTGTCGTTGAACCAGACATGAGAGCCTATCAAGCAGCCATCTTTACCATTCATCATACCAAAATGCATTACACAGTCATTGAGCATGATGCTCAGCTGGTACAAAACTGTCCTTCACGTCCCATGCATCCATCCAGCACTACTAGTAGCCTGGCACAAAGCCTAATCTCCTGACAGCAGCAGACACTTTGAGTGACAAATGGAGGGGAGGGAATGAAAAGTGATGGAACAGCCATGAGTTTTTTGAAAGCATTTTTAACATTTAATGCCTTCAGATGACAAGGCTATTTATTCCTCATCTGCTGCTGTCAGTCAGCACAGCGTGTCTCAGGTAAACAAATGGGTCTGAGGGACACCTGTGTGGACCTTGGGACTTTCAAATGATGTACTGTAGTTGACTGTCAAAGACATCTTCAAGAGTGAAAAAGGCTTACTTGATTCAGTTTGTCAGTGCTTAATGATGTTTGGAGAAACGGCAGCAGCATCAAAATGCTTTCATGTTTGTTTTTAATGGCATGTGGTCCTGCTGTTTTACAGGGAAATGGACACGAGCGTGACTTTTTGGATGACAGGCGAGTGTTCATCATGGATATGTATAATCGCTACATTTATCCTGGAGACGAATATGCCAAAAGTGAGTGAAAAGTATGCCAAAAGCACCATCGATTTTCCTCTCAAACTGCCTCTTTTGACCTTTCAATTCATAACAATTTTGAAATAACTGATACATTCAAACAGGTTTACGTCGTTCACGTTCTCATGCACTTAAATGCATGGCAACAACAAACCCAACACTTCTCCAAATCCCCCATCAAGGTTGAGGTTGAAGCAGTGGTGGCCGCCTTCCCCTGCTCCCATCCCTTAGATGTCACTGTGTGCCATTTTAATTATGCTGTGATTTCCCCGAGCACTACAGCTCACTTGGTTAGCTCTCAGCGGGAAATCTAGCACGCTGCAGCCCCTGCAACACCATAATCATGGCTTCTGCACAAATTAATCTGTCAATACATTAAAGCTCCTCTGACAGGGACCACATTCCACTATTTAGCCCCAATTCTAACAATACTCTGCAGAGCAAATGTCGCAGTCTGCCTTAAAAAAATTCTCTCCGTCCTCCATCCAGTTATCTTGCTCGGTACAATTAATTGAATTTAAGACATTTTATAATTGTCTCTCCCCTTAAGAGAGTAAAATAAATGTATATTCTGGCTTATTTAAGATTAAAAAAAAAAAACTGCAGTCATATTCTTTTCATATTTTCTCCTAAACACATTTATTTCTCTGTACCTTTAAAGTCCAAGCTTATATCGTTTTTCTTGAAAGTCTTGTAAAAACTACCAAGAACTTTTTGCTTTACTTTAATGTGCCACTGCTCTGGCTCTTCCTGCTTTTACAGCCTTATTCTGTTTAAAAACATTAAGCTTTTCTAATGAACCTTTTTCATAATTTTGAAGTATAATTATTATAAATGGAATTAAAGCACTTCTGCAGAATTATAAAATTGTAGAATAGAGAAATCCAGTTACTACACCGTATTTTTCAGACCGTAAGGCGCACTGTTGATTTTTGAGAAAATTAAAGGATTTTAAGTGCACCTTATAGTCTGAAAACTACGGTACATTTTAAAGGTGCAGAATGTAAGATTAATCTTCACACGTGTAACTCTAGGTGTCTAACCCTAAATAAAATGTGTAGTACTACATGGTAACATGCAGTGGTACAGACAGGGCATGTAACACAATACACAGTCTAAACTGACAGCTATTATTTTACATTCTGCTAATAGTCTTAGTTAGCTCATAGTTTTCCAATGAACAGCAGCTCTCTGCTTCAAGCTAATAGGAAGGCAACAGTAACTCAAATAAACACATTGTAACCAAGGTATGTTCAAGAACATCCCATAATACACAGCATATTGAACTTTGAAGCAGATCGCACAGGAAACTCCGGTTACACAGACTCACTAAACTAGGACAGCGTTAGGTTGTAAACATGTTTCCTGATGAGTGTTGATTTCTGAAAAAGGTAGGGTCAGGATTTTGTGTAAAATATTTTAAAGCATAGATCCATGCTGACTCGTTTCAGTGGTTCAGGCTTGGTGGTGGTGTAATGATGTGGGACAGATATTTTCTTGGCACATATTCGACCACTTAGTACCCAGTGAGCTTGATTTAAACCCAATGGTCTACCCATCTTTATATGGACGCTTCCATAGGAAGCAGCATGATTTCACAAAGCTGAAATAGTCTCAGACTGATTTCTTTAATGTGACAGTGAGTTCACTGTACTCAAATGGCCTCCAGCGCACTCTTGGGATTTGGTGTAATAGGACATTTGCATCAAGGATGTGGAGCTGAAAAATCTCCATGTGATGCTATGGAGCAAAATCTTTAAGGACTGTTTCCAGGACTGTGTTGAGTCTGTTTTATGAAGAATTAAAGGAGTTGTGAAAGCAGAAGGGGCTCCAACCTGGTACCAGTAAGGTATCTATAAAGTATCCATATACAAACACAAAGACTCCAAAGTAGATAAGCAGTGTTCTTCAGAATGAAAACTATGATTGGCATCCATGAGTAAATCAAATTAAAGTATCATTAATGCTTTATTTGCGGAACAAACCATTTCTGTCTGTAGTCCCAGTCCTGTGGGAGTTCAAAAATGGTATTACTAAATATTTTATATTTACTTTCTGATGAATTGTTGTCATATGGCATGGGCTGTGTTGAAGCTTTACCCTTCCATTTCACTGATTTATACTTGGTGGTTAACAGTGTCATTCAGAGCCATATCGAGTGATCTCCGTATTCTGAATCCATCCTTACTATGTCAAACTGCTTGTACTTTTCAATAAAACTGTCTAACCTATTAATACAAAGTTTTTCTAATATGTCCTAAAACAAGGGAAGTATAAACACTAATCTGTGGTTAGAAAGATCATGGCTACTTCCTGCTTCAGCTAACAGTAGAAAGATTCCCATTTTTATTTTACTTGGGAAAGTACCCATTTGGAAGGACATATTACAGATACGAGTCAGAAGTTTTACAATACCATCAATGACTTCCTTCACTATTGCCATACCAGTTTCATTACAGTCAGTCGAAGATTTATCCTTACACTTTCTCATAATGTTCATTTCTGTTATTGCTCTCAGAACTCTGCCAGTTATTAAAGAAATCCTGTTGCATAAAAAACTGCAGCACTTCCTAGACCATGTATAAGTGATGACTTCCAACACCCCATAAATGCTTCTACTTTGTATCAGTTGGGTTATTGAGTTGCTGTGATCTGTAGCTTCACTGTGTCTTATATGCACCAGTCTTGTATTGATTTTTTGTTCAACACCAGGAGCAATAAAAAGGAAGGTGGAGCTGGACTGGGGCACTGAAGACTCAGAGTACCTTCAGAAGGTTGAGCTTCACATGGAGGGAACACTGAATGAGGTCTTGCCTGATATCATCGTTTATAATGCAGGGACAGACATCTTGGATGGAGACCCCCTTGGAGGACTCGCAATATCACCACAGGTACTGTCACTACTGAGTATTTTATACGAGGGTTTCAGAGTAGCAGCAGAGAGCTGGAATGACATTTGCCATGTTTGAGTTGGCAAATGGCCTCTGCTAATGACGGTCCAGAGGTCTGGATCATCATTAGTGGGGTTTCCACTAATGCAATAAGAGTTACGCAGCCCAGCAAACCTATAGTCATGGTAAAAAGAGAGTGCTTCTAATTTGGCTTTATGGGTCGCCACAGCAGATGATCTTTCTCCGTCTCACCCTATCCATAGCAACCTTTTCAGCATGTCGTCCTGCACTACATCCATGAATTTTCTTTGTGGTCTTCCTCATTTCCTCCTGCCTTGAAGCTCCATCTTTACAATCCTTTATCCAGTATATCCTCTATCCCTCCTCTGCACGTGTTCAAACTGCACAACCTGAGCTGTCACTCTGATGTGCTTACTCCTAATCTTGTCCATCCTGGTCACTCTCAATGAAAATCTTAACATCTTCAACTCTGTCACCTCGAGCTCAACCTTCTGTTTTGTACTGTTTTGTGTTTCTAACACTGGCACCATCTCCAGACCATACATCATAACAGGTCTCACTACCATCTTGTAAACCTTCCCTTTCACTCTTGCTGCTATTCTTTTGCCATAAATCATCCCAGATATTTGTCTCCAGCCACTCCACCCTGCTTGCACTCTCTTCTTCAGCTCTGCTGTGCTCTGTGGCTTTGGATGGTTGAATCAAGGTATTTAAAATTTAAACTTATCACTTCACTATTTCTGCTCCTTGCATGTTAACCTTTCCAACTGCCTCCATCTCATTCATCTACATGTATTCTGTCTTGCTTCTACTGACTTCAGTTCCTCTTTTCTCCAGAGCATACCTGCACCTGTCCAGGCTCTTTATCACCTGCTGTCTACACTCACCACAGATCACAGTGTCATCTGTCAACATAATTGTCCACTGAGACTCCTGCCTGACCTCATTAGTTAATCTGTCCATCACCATCGCAAACAAGATGGGGCGCAGAGCTGATCCCTGAACCCATATGTGACTCCTACCGTATACCTCATCACTGTCTTGCTGCCCTCATACATGTCCTGTGACACCCTTTCATGCTTCTCTGCCACTCGACTTCCTCGTGCAGTACCACCGTTTCTCTCTTGGTGGCCCTGTCATATGCTTTTTCTAGATCAACAAAGACACAATGAAGCTCCTTTCGACCTCTATACGTGTCCATCAACACTGAAAATAAACATTGCA
Source organism: Benitochromis conjunctus (assembly GCA_015052645.1). Classification (NCBI taxonomy): domain Eukaryota; kingdom Metazoa; phylum Chordata; class Actinopteri; order Cichliformes; family Cichlidae; genus Benitochromis; species Benitochromis conjunctus. Next base: position 14,001 of record VOQK01011621.1, read on the forward strand.
TCTGTAGTGCTCTTCTGCACACTGATTGTCATTTCTCTTCTAAACCGAGCTTCAACTACTCTTTCCAATAGCTTCACGGTATAGCTCATCAGCTTAATCCCTCTGTAGTTTCTGCAGATCTGCACGTAACCCTTGTTCATGAAAATGGCTACCAGTACAGTTCTTCTATTCCTCCGGCATCCTGTCAGTCTCCACAGTCATGTAAAAAAGTCCACTGCCCTCTGTCCTTGACATCTGGATACACTCTTCATCCTCCTCATATCTGCCCTCACTTCGTACTTACTAATCCTCTACACTTTGTGATTTACTAAGTGTCCTCAATCTGTCCTCCTCTCTAACATTTTCTATATTCATGAGTTCCTCAAAGTACTCCGTCCAACGCGCTCTCTTCAGTCATTAGTACATTTCCATCTCTATCCTTAATCACCCTAACCTGCTGCACATCCTTTTCAGATGATCTCCCTGCCTCACGCTGAAATAATTCCTTTTCTCCTTCCTTAGTGTCCAGCCTCACATCCAACTCACTATAACTAATACGACTCATACAACATCTCCTTAACACCTTACCCACCCGACTCCTCCTCGTCACCTGTGTTTTTAACTACTGTAAAAAGCTTAAAAGTATGGACGCTTGTTTATTGAAATCCCCAAAAGAGAAACCTGTGAATGGTCCTAAATAATATGACACATAAGCTCAGCTCCTGTTGCCATGGAGAAGAGCCCAGGCAGAGAAAAATCTCTGTAGCTGTAGCAAATCTGGACCACATCATTGTTTCAGCTGGGGCGAAAACACTTCACCACAGCTGCTGAATTCATTCCTCACCTTAATCTTATAATAACACGTCTACAAAACATAATCTCTGGTTCTGTCCCAAAACTCGTGTTTGTGACATTTAGAAGTTTTCAAATGTTTGCATCTGTGACATGTTCCCTGGTAACGGGCACAGCGTCCCTCTGGAGGTTTATCAGAGCTCAGTGGGAGACATTTATTTTAATGAGGACGTCCTGCAGCTCTCACTTACACAAATACACATCTTTACAGCTACATTTCCAAAAGTCAATACAAAACAGAGAATGAATGAAGCAGTTAAAAAACGTTAGGGTTAAAGCTAATAATCACATTCATCTGGGCGCAGCGTTTGTGCATCAACTTTCTGTGTATCCCACAGTTTCTTAGAATGAGAATGAGCATGCAGCTCGTTCTTTAGGCTCATAATCTTACGTTGTATTATTATGTCTTATTCAGACATTGCGTCTGATTATCAGAGGAACTGTTTAGGTTACTTAATTAAAAAAATAAATAATAGCTCTAAACAGCTTTCCTATTCAACATAACTAAGCACAAGCATGGTTGGTTTTGACACAATTAGGACAACATTCATTGGATACACTACGCAACTTGGAGGTGCAAATGTTTATACAGATTTTCAGCCTCAAATAATTAAGTGTTACTTGCTCTCCCAGCATCAGTCCTGTCCACTGTCAGCAATAGCAGGGATTATTAGCTGAGACAACCGTGACTTGGAGAGAAAACATCAGGATGTGATTAATTTGGGAACAAAAAACAATGAAGATCCAAGTTACCAAGATTTATTAAGGTCACTGAGACAGTATAGAAGTTACAAGATGTACAAACAAAAGGAAAGAAATTAAGTATCTGATGTTGTGCACGAAAGAGAAAAGCACAGCTTTTGTTTGTTTGTTAGGCTAATTTTTTTTTTTTATATATATATATATGAGCCAAAAATGTGTTTCACATAAAGCTTATTAGGCAAACAGCAATGCATGGTTTAAAATGGGAGACCTACAAACTGTCTTGAAAACAGCATTCCTTCTCTCAAACAGGGTCTACATTGAGTCTGGATAATCAGAAGTGACTCCGAGTGTGCACTACATTGCACTATGCTGGCAGTTTAAGTGGGTGGGGTGAAGACAAGACTAGAGTCAAGACTGGACCTAGTCTGCTGTATTTGAGCAAAAATTACAATAATGTTTTGGTAAATAACTGTCATGTTATCTAACATGATTACTCATTAAGCAGCGTAAAGAAAATTGAATGGATGAAGAAGAAAGATGGAGGTGGAGGCATTGTGTTGTATTCCAGGTATTGCTAGTGATGGCTGAATGGCTCTACTTTGCTAGAGAGTAAAACATCACCTGTTTTTCTGACTACTTCCACTGGAACATGGTCCACTCAAATGGGCCATTATTCCCAGCTCTGACATTAATAAACTGAGTGGGTTACAGCTTTGAGGGAGTGCTGAAAAAATGCACCGCTGAGAGGAAAAATGTGTACTTTAATTCTAAGACTAAAAAAACGAAAGCTTGGTATTGAAATGATTGCAAACTAATAATCACATTATTGTGATTTCTACTGGCCCTGGTCTCTAATGTAGGCGTGACAGGAACATCAGGCAGGCACTATAACCAGTTACTGACTGAAGATATGAAAATATCTCCTACAAAATCCATCTGAAAGGCAACTTTAGCTGGCCAATCTCTGAATGCATTAATGTGTCATTAAGATATGAAGCAAGCATGTAACAGCCAAACATCCTGCATGCATCCTGTAAATGCCTGATTTTTGCTTCCCGCGCTTCAAAACCGTTGGAACAGATCCAACATAGACTGAAACACACATCAGAGAATGAAAGCACGCTGCAGCCAATCTCTGAGTATTGTACATTTTGTCAATCAGCAGTTTGAATTCATGTGCTTGATATTCATTACATCGTGTATTAACTTTCCTAGAACCGTCTCATTAGTGTATATCGTTAAATATGTGTACAGAGGCTTGTATAACTGTAAATCATTTGTTTTCACCAGGATCAATTTTAAATGCAGATGGAAGCCTTACTAATTTCCTCTAATTACTGAAATAAAAAACATGTTGTCGAGCATGTTTGTTCAGCACTAACTGGTTTATTATTTCTCCTGTCAGACCAGTATCAAGTGGTGTTGTTAAGGATGTATGTGGGTGTAGACAGTAAGTAATTAATCAATTAATTAAAAACACGTTTTTGGATAGACTGCATGTATTTGCATTTGTTTGAGAGCTTGCATTAAGTCATATTAGCGTAAAAGGGGCTGAGATGCGACACAGAATCACACAACAGCTGTTAACTGCTGTGCAGCAGTGTGAAGTGTGTGAACAGTGTAGCCTGAACCTAACGTTTCACTGAAATGTATTTTGAAGCAAAGCAGTATTAACATGGTTTCCTAGGTTGTGTTTATTCTGTCTGGTACTACACACAACATTAAAATCATTTTATAAGCATTGAGTAGGTTTGTCACGTGGACACCGTGATGTCAACAGTTTTGAGCTCCACAGTTTGAAGCGTCAGCGTTGGTGTTTTGGCTGCTGACTTTTTTTGTGCTAATTTATGCGCTAACATCAGCTAGTTAGCAGCTGCACTCATAAATCGTGTGGGTGGGACTAATTAATCAATATCTAGACCGATATTGATTAATTAGTGCCAAACAACAGACTAATAAAACACTAGAATTTCACTCAACAAAACTGAAGCACAGACTTTGGATGGTCTGTCAGATAATCCATTCACAGTGCTTCAAGAAGCACCAACAGCACACAGAGCAATTACAGCATACCTCTTCACTGTATAAGTTCTTGGTTGTTATTATCGCAGGGTCTTTGCCTTAGAACAGGGGTGTCCAAACTTTTTTCACTGAGGGCCACATACATAAAAATATAGGAGGGGCTGGGCCACTTACTAGAAATTAGGTATATAGCCTTAACTTTAGTGTATTAAAGTTAGAAAAATTTATTAAAAGTGGTCAAATATGTTATATTGTTGAATATAATTAA
>VOQK01011626.1:1561-14102 GCA_015052645.1 Benitochromis conjunctus
TCAGGCTAGGTGTCAGTTGTTCATTTCATTTGTATTTTCATCTCCATGTTGTGTTGATACAAATTATACTTCTATTACGATCCATAATCCTCTGCTTTTTCCTTTTTACTCTCTGTGTTTGTTGAAGAAATGCTACTTTATTGAAAAAGAATTGTGTTCTGCAACATTTGTGTTAATGAAAGTAAATGGAAGATGCTGCCCTTTAAGCTACACTGTATATAATTAATTGAATACTAAAATTATATTATTTAATACTTGTGATGGTGTGCAGCTGTGATTTATTGGCTAAACAGTTATATTCCAGCTTTTCTCATTTTTTTATAAACTCAGAAATAAACAGGAGCCAAGTGCTGCATGGAAAAGATGAAATAATGATGCTGCTTGGTGAGACTTGTTGTTCCAGTATTATTGTTTCAGTAATTTTTCTTCTGTTGCCGAATTGTGTGTTTCATCAATATAAGCTTCCCTTAGAGATAATCATAAAAGCCAGTGTTTGAGATTGAGGTGTTCTTTCATATACACAAAATTCTAGATGAGTGCATTTTGCATTTAGGAATAATTTTCTAAGCAAACAATTCTGAGAACTTATTGTCCATTTGTTAATTAAAACGGAACTGAATCCTGATTTTTAAAACACCAAAAATCAGATATTCACACAAAAAGTACATAATAGTTTCACCAGCTGGTATCACAGATCTTGGATGCTCGGTATGTCAGAACTACTCTCTACTCATAATTTAGCAACTAAGATTCTAGGCAGCAGAAACCAATCTGGCAACCTCGGCAGATGACATCTGAGTCATTATTAATAATGAGCTGCATGGCCGGGACACGCAGCTTTGCACATTTATGGAGCCGCTCTTCCACCAGCACAAATGCAGACATGAGTATGCGCATTTCGCTCTGTGCAACTTTTTTTTATATCAGTAGCCAATTAAGTACAAACTCATGTCTGATAGAAGCAGAAGTGAAAACATCTGTAACAAATGCATCTATAACAATAATTCACTCCTTTCTGAAGATTCTCTGTGTTACCTTGAATTTATATGACATTTTCCTAAACAGTGGTCAATCAATGTGTTTTTTTTTTCCAGCTGAAGTAATGTGCACACTTAACACAGTTTAAGATTGTCACATGTTTTATTCATATTTGTCTGCTTGTGACTGCATCTTAGCTTTTCTCATGAGACCAGAAAGTATCAAGTAGTTAAGAGTTGAAACTGCTGGATGTACTTATATCAGTGCTTAAAAAATTTAGTGATTAATCTTACTATATAAGAGTTTATGGTTAACTGTGGAAGTAATTGTAAACAATAATGTTTGTTTTTATTCATTTGTGTTTTTTTAATGAATTCAAAGAAAAATAAATTTAGTGGCTTTGCGTTTTCAACTGCTGTTCAGAAAATCATAAAACAATGTCAAAGTGGGATTTGCTATTTATGATCAATATTTCACTGTTTTCTGAAAATTCAATCAGTTTATAGTCATAAAATAACACGTTTAAATAATAATAATCCTTGTATTATAGCCCTACATAACTTATTAAAAAATCATGTTTGTGTGTCTGTGTGGCGATTACCTTAGCCAAAACAGAAAAACTTGTCAACAGAAATTAAACTAAAAATAATGAAAGCAGCAAAATTTGAATTTGAAACAAATTCCATCAACCACCAACTTCCTCAAGATTGACAGAGCTCTTAGATTTTTTGTCACTCAAGGATTTTGGCTGTTCAGATGGACACACACACACGCACACACACAGAGAGAGAGAGAGACACACGTGTGTATGCAACATGGAGTACATACAAACCAAAATGTCCTGAGTTTTGAGGTTTGTCATTAAAGTGTAGAAATACAGTAAGGGTCAAGATTTCCTCCTGAATCACATTTGTTTGTGAGATATCACAGCTATTCCATTCTCTCACATCTTTTCAGGCAACTCCTTATAATATGGGCCAGTAACTGTCCTCTTGTGGTCAAGCCAATGTAAGCAAATGTGAAAGTCTGCGTTTTACCCAAACCACATTGTCCTTACCCTCCCACAGTATTTCAGTGCCTAAACATAATAAAACAAACACAGACAATTAAGTAAAACAAAAGTCTCAGTATAACATTCCCAAATGTTCTCCTTATGAGCATTTGAGTGATTTCACTCAGATAAATAAAGAGGCTGTGATTTTTTTTTATTACACTAGACTCAGTTCAGAGTGAAAGAAGCTTTAGTGTGTTTCTTAATGGAAACACTTACTTCTCTACTCTTTAACTGCTACAAATCACCAGCTGTTCCCTTTTACCTGACTGTGGCTCTCGAGACTGAGCTTATTTGTTCCTGCTAAAGTTCCTCCTATTTCAACATACTCATCATTATAAATGCATTAATGCAGCACTGTAGCTCGTGTTTTTTATTGTTTTGGACAACAATGAAACTCTGCAGTAGAAAAGAATATATACTGTAAGGCTGTGATACTCACATAATCCATGTTAGCTGGATACAATCATTGTTGGGTTGAGTCTTTTCATGACAAACAAAATCTAATATCCTATCCTATTTTCTAATTTTCTATGCAAGAGAAGACATGTAAAACCTTGACGGGTGTCTATTTAGCTTCAGGCTCCTTGACAGATGCTTAGAATAATTGAATTTTATAGGGCAGCAATTATAACTTGGGAACTAATGGGGTTACAGACTTGATTTCACACTCTAAGGAGTGTTTCATAGAATCAAGATATACTGTAGCCTACCTTAAATGTTATTGGCTGTGGCACTGTCTTTGTCTATTTGTCCTTACGTCTTTAAGTTTTTTCTAAGCTCAGGTAAAATATTGGGGTAATAAAAGCAGCATGTAAGAAAAGCATGTGAGGATAGGCTGGAGGCAGGAGAGGAAAGGTTCCTCTTGATCCACAAAAAGGTCAGTTTCCTTAAATGTATATAATGATGGTCTCTGAGGAGCAGATAATAGGCAGAGGAGACTCCTCATTCACAGACATACAGAAATCACAAAGGCATGAGAGGGACAAAGTAGTGTGTTTGTTGATGGGGGATTTGCATGGAGTGACAGGGGAGAGAAAGCGAGAGACCCTGTTTTCTTCTTTAAATGAAAAAGGCAGAAATTTATCGCTCCCCACTGCTCCGTGTGGAATAATTAAGGACGGAGATGCAAAAGACTCTTTAATTAGATTTTTTAATTATTGAGGATTCACTTCTCCTTCTATAGTGGCCCAATTAAGAAAGCTCATCAAAAACTAAAGAGATGAAGAGAGGCCGTTTTCCTCTTTCTTCATCTCCTCCTCCTCCCTGTCCCCCTCCATCTCATCTTCCTCCTCCCTCTCCTCCTCCATCTTCCCTTTCTAAGCTCCCTCATTTGACAGAAATGGACTACCTGCATTCTGTTTGATGGCTTGTCCTCACTGATGAGCGGGAGACGGAAGGGACTCTCACTGACTTTAATTAACTTGCTTGTTTTCACGGCCCTGGTGAAAGTAAGAGAGAAAGGGGGAGGGGTGGAAAAAGAAGCGGTAAAATACAGTAATAGTGTGCAGAGCTTTTCCTTTAGTGATAATGAGTCTAATGATGGTGGAGATGGCATCAAGGTAATGTGACCTTGTTTCTCTTCTTTAAGCTTTTAGAGTTTGCTTTGTTCTTGCTCTGATGAGGAGAGACTTCCGACAAAGTTTTGACAGATGGAGGGAAACAGGAAATCAGAGACAAACCCAACTTTTAAAAGACACTATCAGTGGAGATGTATGTTTTAGCCCATTGACTACAAATTGTGTTTAGTTTAGATTACCATTTTGCAGATCAGTCAGTTTTAAACTAATTTCCTACTTTCCAGGCAGCCATTGGTTTCACTTCATTTCAGGAAGCTTTGAAAAGAACTTGCAGGAACTGATTACAGGTAGATAGCTAATCCATAACTAAATCCATTTTACAGTGTTGTGTTGTAGCATGGTTCCACTTAGTGACAATTTTAAAGAGCAGTTCACACATGTTTATGTACACTCTGGCTTCACAGGTGTAAACACCGCGCCTGAATTCAATTCAGAGAGAACATACTGACACGGAAACTGGCATAAAATAAATTTGCCATCATTCGTGCAGTTAATAGTGGAGGTTTAACACTCACTCTCAATCTTACTTTCACTTCTGGAGTGTTGGAGTTTCATAATACTTTCACCTCTAAAACACATGAACTTTCTGTTAATCTGGCACTATTTCGATGTGTCAGCTTCTTGTATGAATCAGCATCATAGTCAGGTTTCCATAAAAAGGTACTGACCTTACTAGATCATACTTTTTTCAACACAGCACAAGTCAGCTACAATAACGGTTAGGCTTCCAGCAATGATCATTAGTATAACCTGAATACAGTTTGGGTTTTGACAAAAGATTTACAGGCGCCATTGTTAGTTTGTTGCTTCCGGCCATTAGTACAAGACTATCTTTTGAGTTTACTGAGGTTACTGATTTTATGCCTCACCAGTCCTCCAGGATCCATCCATGAGCTTTTCCAAACAAAGAGAGTTACAAAGAGAAAGGATTAAATACATCTACTACATTATTCCAGACATTAATCAATCAATTCCTCAGTATATTCTAACAGCAAATGACACTGTGCCACTACACAGTCACAGGAAATAAACTGTTGGAAGCTCTAAAGCTACAATTATTTGGCCTTCTGGGGCAGCAGAGTGATTAGCACCATCACCGCACAGCAAGAAAGGTGTAGCTTTGAATCCACCAGCTGGCTTGGGCCTTCTCCCTGTGTCTGTGCGGGTATTCTGTTTTTTTCCCAAAGACAGTTAGGTCAGTCGGTTATTTTTGGTGATATGTGTGCATATGAGCATCAATGGTTGACTGGCTGTGTTAGCCCTGTGACAGACTGGCAACCTATCCCAGGTGGAGCCTTTTTAATTCCCTGTGACAGCTGGGTTAGGTCCCAGGCAATCCTGAATTAAATACAGAACGTGGAAGAAGATGGATGGGTTTGGGTATTCTAGACAGTTCACAAGTTATTTACAACATTTTGATAAAGTGTAACATGAGAATATAGCACCCACAGTAAGAAATCTTTGATCTCATGCATTATATTTCAGTTGAGGTCAACTCCCACATGTAGTATAATAACTTCGCTTTAGTACACGATGACTTGCTCAACTAATGTTTAAGGGACTCTCTGAATGAAGACATAAGCTACATTAATGTAATGAACTCTAACTCCCGTATGAGCAAACTTAAAGAACAAAACATGTACCATTTCTTAGCAAGTGACCTCTTGTGATTTGCTTTAATATTGACACCCACTTCAGTAAAGCTGACCACCTGGGTATGCTTTAGTTAAAAAAGGGGAACTGTAACTCACGATTCTCAGCTTCTTCAAATTTTGTCTGGGATTCTGCGACATGGTTGAGCAAAAGCAGATCTTCTCTGGAAAATTAAGAATTAATGCAGCCTCAAAATTTAATATGAATACAGGCGTTATTTCAACACACGTTGTTTTTGTAGCTTTCAGTTTTTATAGTGGACTTCAGCTCTGAAAATGTTACATTTTACTTAAATGTCAACTCATGAAATAAAGTTTACACATCCGGATAGTGCTTGATTCTCTGCAACGAATACATGCTTTCAGCAGGTAACAACTGGTTACTGGTTAAATCCTTTGTGAATGTTAATTCCCTCTTTCACTGAGCAAACGAGGACACCAGTAACTGTTTGTGTTTATGGGTAGTTTGCAGTTTTTTCTAAAAAGGTCAGAGAAGTTTGGAAAACAAAATTAGTTTCAGAGAAAGACACTTCTTTACCTGTGTGCTAGTCACAAACATTAAAAATGTTCTTTATTTTTTTAAACTCTGGATGTGACGTCTTCACATTAGATATCGCACACTTTACGGTAAACGATAATTGAACTCAAAGGAACAAACATCAATGGCTAGGAGGAAAGTCACTGAACAAACCCAAAATGTTACGCAAGTAATGTCTGCACAGTTTGTAGTCAATGGGCACTAACATGCCGCAGTGTGCCTGTAAAGATTAAAAGATGGCGAGAGATACAGTTGGGAGTTCATGCTTTTCTAGGCCTCCTCACCAGAGCCCCAACTAAATTAACATCAGAGTCACTCTGAGATTCTCAAGTTCCCCCAAGACTCCTCCATCCGTCTCCCCTCCTCCATCCCTCTATCCCTTCACCCACACCACCATCCCCACAGCACTTACATTCCCAAAGGACCCAAATAAAGTAGCCTAAGAACACTGAACATTAATAAACAGATACTTAAGGGGGTTGGTAAAGGATACAAAGAAAGAAATTTGGCCTACTTTAACACTTGTCACTCCCCACCACCACGTTCTCCACCCATTCCTTTTTCTGTCTTCCTGTTCCTCCTCAACTTCATCTTTATCTCCTTCCTAAGCGCTGTGTGCTGCCCCGTAGCAGAATAAACAGTTATGGAGGGAGGAAGAGCAGAAGGGAGGACATTTACTGTGTCGTTTCCCTTAAGGAATTTCTCTTTAAATTACCTGTTAAATGGCCTCCAGGGGTAGGACTTATGTGCATGGGTGTGTGTCAGCTTTTGTATGTGTATTTGTGTTATGGCATGCTCTGGGGCATTTTCCTCCATTTCACACATGCCTTCCCTGCTCAAGGCATGTACAATTGTTGAGAAAAAAAATAAATTAAAGTGATTCTGTCCTTATGTTCCTCCTCGCCTCATTCTCTTTCTTTCCGCCTTAACACACACACACGCACGCACACACACACGCATGCAGCACTCACTATCTCTCTGTCTTTCTGTCTCGGCAGTACATCGTGAGTGGTGATGTTCAGGGTTTGGTCACAGAGGGACGGGAGATGGGACGCAGTGGACGCTGAAAGAAATGTCCATGCTGGGAAGTCACACTGTCTCATTTTCCCCTTCTTCTAAATGCCGTTTCATTTGTAGCAGCAGTTTTGCAAAAACAAATATCTTCACTGTGAAACGAGGCAGATTAACTCAGAGTGAACCACTTGCATTAAAATGAGCTTTTCAAGCAAGACAAACATGTTGATGCACTGAAATTGAGGCACGTTTTCTCACCAATCTTCTTTTTAAGGAATGCTGAGATTCCCATCTTTGCATACTCTCACGCTGCTAGGACTATTTAATTGTAATTCTCATTGTTATTTTGTTGTCAAAGGTTACAGTTTATTATCTTGTAGTGTATGTATCACAATTTGCTAGCACTATAGATTTTACAACTAAGTTTAGTAGAATTTGAAATAGTATAAACTAACTGCTTTGAACTGTTGTTCTTTTATGTGGGTTTTCAAAGTAGGGGGTTCATGGTAACCAAATTGTAATGTTTAGGTAGGAATCGGGAATAATATCCACAGGCTATCAAGATATCAGGCTGTCAAACTAGCAGGCTGATGAGCACTGGCACAACATGGAATTTGGCAACCCCCTGGAAACACTCGGAAGATGACAATTATGACACAGAACACTCTGAGAGAGATAAAAAAAATCAGGATCTGATGCGCTGGAAGAGTGATGTAGACTGATAAGACTATCCACCATTATTAAGGCAGCAGAGGCAAGCGGACAAGCTGGACATTATCAAATGTTATTATACTATTTCACTAGCTGGGACCACAACCTCAGTTACGATGAGCAATGAAGGATGAGGAACCGTGAACTGGTGCTGCGGTTTTGGGAAGGCCTCGAAGGGGACTGGCAGTGGCTCCCAAGCCGGGCAGATCCACATGTAATAACGAGAAGTGAATGAAAGGAAAAGGAGAAGAGGAGAAAACAGGGAAAGGGGGGGCATGAAAATGAGAACAGCAGGTACTGGTGAAGGGGGCATTTATAGCCTGAAGGGGGCGTGAATGAGGTGTGGTCCCCCTCCTGAAATTCAGAGAATTTTCTCCACATATTGAAAATCCCATTTTAAAACTTTTTCTTACTAGCTACTAGTCTTACTGCCTAGATTAATTCTGTCCTGTCACACTAAAACATATCATAAGTCAAGCTAATAAAGCTGCGTAAAGGGAAAAAGCAACTGCAGACTATGGTAAGAAAATGAAGCATTAATAATATTTTATAGTCATTTTTCTTCTGTTTTCTTTAATGATCGCTGATGTATAATTTGTCTGGTTCCTGGAATTAAACTTTTTACTTGTTAGTAAATTGGCAGATAACCCACAGCAACTTGTGGGCTCTCCTCCCCATACGTATTTTAAAGTCACGTTTAAAGACCGAATGTTACAGTTCATGTCCTACCTAAAAATGCAATTTACTACCTGTAAGTGTTCCCGACACAGAAAGTGTGCTTTGCCTTGAGACATTTCTCGGGTGGGAGTTTACATACTTACTGAGACTACTGTCTGTGGTGTGGATGGTCTTGCTGCTTCTGTGACAAATTTCTGCCTGTTCAGTTGTGGCATGGCAGCGCAAAATAGTGGTTCCAGTATTTCCCTCAGTGCTGTGCTGGAAATTTCTCAGGACGACGTGATGTTCTTTGCATTTTGCCAGTTAATCGCTAGTCCCAGCCAGTTTCTTTTTATTGAAGTGATTAAAGTGTTTTGGGTGAATTTCTTTCTTTAAATCTAATCAAATACTCAGTTAAAATGGGTATTCTTCCAAGAACTAATTTGCATCTGAAACAAGAGCAATTAATTCACCCAAATGGCAGGAATTTGAGAAATTATTATTGATTCTTCAATTCTGATTTAAATAACTTGTTAAGGTGCATGTTTATTAACAACAAAACCAAGGAACACATATTGGTGGGATTTAAAGGCTCAGCATGCCAACTTAAATGAGGTTTCCTATGAACAGGAGATTTTTTTGCAGCGTGCAGGGACTTCCTCCAGGGCAGCTCGGTGAGCCGCGCTGCAGTGTGTCCCTTCTGCTGTGCTGGCAGGTCTTACCATTTGCCCAAACCCCATCCTGGATGAAGGACAGGAAGGCACCCTACCACCCCTCCTTCCAGCCCGCTTGCCATCCACATCATCTCCTCCACTTCCCCTGAACAAGCCACTAGCTCTGGATGAGCTGGCTAATCTCCATGATTCACGTGCTGAAGCACGGGAGTCCGGAGGAAAGAAGATGAGCTAAGAGAAGGGGAGGGGGTGGAGGTGTCTGGTAGTGGTGGGGTACTCTCGTCCTTTTTTTCTCTCTTTTTTTTCTGTTCCTTTCTTCTCCTCTCCCCCGCCCCTCGTTCCTTCTCTTCACCGGAGAACTTTGAAATAATTTGCGTCTCGTGGGTTTTTTACATATTCTAATTTCCAACTAAATGGGACATCTGTTTGAGAAAAGAAGATTTGCCACGGTTGCCAAGGCAACTATCACTCTGAAAGAAGGGGAGGGGGGGTAGGTTGCGGGAGGAAAGGGAAAAAAAGACGTCCAACAGCTTTTATGGACAGAATTAGACTTTGGTGGAATATTATCCCTGCAAGACAAACAGCAGTGAGGCCTGTTGTCTTCTTCCCTCCTCCCATCATTCTCCCCCTCTTAGTGTTTCCATCATCTGTTATCCCAGTTCCCCCTCTCCCCTTCTGTCTGTTTGTCTCTCTTTATCAGTTCTTTTCATTTTCACACCCTCATATTCACCTCCTTTTTCTCCATTTCCCTTCCTAGCCCCGCTTTTTCTGTCTTTCTGTGTCCCTCATGCTGCAGCATCATCAGAAATATCAGTGTGAAATCTGCCTCCAATTAGAAGCATAAAGCCCCCACCCCCACCTGCGTCCAGCCTCCCACCCATGACAGCTTTTCCGCTGTCTGAGACATCTCATCCACGGAGCTGAAGCCCACCTCACACTCTCTAGTAATTGGTTATTGTTTGGAACGGGAAGGGACAAATGTGCTTCCCCCAGCGCTTCTAAATGCAAGTTAAACTGGCCTTCATTATGAATGCACAGTAAAGAATGGCTTTGTTAAGGGGGTGGGGGGTGTAAAATGTTGCACGCGACAATCGAGGCACGACAAGAGAAGCTGGAAACAAATTTTTTCTCCTTCCTTCCCCTGACATTTCATGGAGGTTTCTTTGAAGGCAAAACTGGAAAACAGGTGAAGTGGGTATGTTTGTATTCCAGTTAAATCCACGGTGCGCCCAGCCTCTAGAGAAAGGAATTAGACTTAGAGAAAAGGCAAGGGGAAAAATGAAATGGCCACTTTCTGTTAACAGTGGTAGAGAACAAATTGTCTTTATCACTGTCAATATTGTTAAAAGTATCGATCGGTGGCTGCAGTGGTGCTTGGGATAACAATCTACTGGTATCTCACAAAAACACATTCTGACAGGTTTTCGCGACGGAGTCGAGCCTCGCTCCCAGCTCCTACGCAAACCTCCAACCAATGCTTGATTGGAAGGTGCCAGAACTTAAGACTAGCAGCCTACATAGCAGCACTAATATTAAAACAAAACAAAAAACCCAACATACTCTCAGAAGCCTTTTCATCTTGTTTCGAACACACACTGTGCCTTAATGTGACCAATTTCAAAACTTGCCATCAGGCTCCGCTGACTTGTTCATAGAAATAAATAGAAAAAAACAGGAGTGCAAGCTCAGTAACGTCATATTGATGTTGAAAACACAAAGTCATACCACTAAAAATAATTTCCTCAGGGCAATTAAAAACACTATGAACGCTGAGCTTATGATTGTTTTCATCTTTTATTACAGCTCAACGTTTAAATATTCTATATCAGCTGAATCTGTCCTGCGGTTTGGTAAATGCCCATTTCTGACTTAAGCTGTCTGCTTTGCCTCATTATTTTTGCAGTGTTTGGTTTGGTTAGTCCAGTGTGAAAGCTGTCAATCAAAGAGACTTAACATGGCTCAGTAAAGGCCCACTCACTCCACTTCCACTCCCCAAAAACAGACTTGAATTTGATGTCCCTCATCTCCTCGAGCTGCACAGGTGGGTGAGTGACACAGCAACTCACCCACCTGCTCTCCAACACAAACATACACAGAGACGCACACACTGCAGCTTTCACCTGCTGCACCGAGGGAGGCTTATGCAGCACTGAAACCATGTGCTCTGATCCAGCTCGTCCCCATCGCTGCACATCCAGAACACTCTCCCAGCCTCGGCAGAGACTCCCGCGCTCATCCCCTTATCCTGGTTATGTTTGTCCGCCCATCTGTGTGTCTTCAAATCGCTCTTCTCCTCCTCCTATCATCCTCCCATTCTTACATTTTCACATCCTTCTCGCTAAGGAGATCATTTTTTTTGTTCCTCTTTTTTAAAATCCTTTACATACTCCACCTCGACCGATTAGCGCATCGTTAAAGTTTTTCCACATCTTTGTTCCCTCCCTGTGAGAGCCGTCTCCGGCGGGAGCTCATTATCGCCGGGCATGAAGTTGACTGTCAGGGTCTCCGCTGATTTGTCACATCCCAGTTCCCACCCTCTGCCGAGCCCAGCAGATTGGGGTGTTGCTGAGTAGTGCATGTGTATCTGTGGGTGGGTAGTGGGGTAGAGTCTGGGATGGAGGGATTGTCTAGAACTGCCGGCTCTAGGGAGCATCCCAGAGCATTTTTCTGTGGCCCGTACTTGTTATTGTTGTGTTTCTTGACACTAACTGGCGGCGACGGCGGAGAACAGCAGCGAGTCATGTGGTACATGTTGAGAGCCACATTTATCATGTCCCTGAGATTGTTGACTGTGAGTCACACACTTTTGTTTATGGCTTTGTATTGTACTGTGAAAATGGAAATGGCATCATGGCAGTGCTTCATCAACTTATAAGATGTATGTAATGGGCCGGTGACTGTGGAAGGCGGAAATCAGCAACGAAGGGAAAGATTTATCATTGAAACAGACAATTTTCAGCATGTTGGCTCCATCAGAGAACAGCATGAAGATCAATTCACCCAGAAGCCTGAGAAAAGCTTCACTGACATATTCTGTCAGCTGTGTAAGCGTTATAATTCAAGCTTTCCCTTTGTTGTACACCATACTCGAGTTTATCATTCTCCTGAATATAACCACATATCACATATAACATACTAGTGTTACCAGAGTGTTATGCATTGCACAGCATCTTAAAAGCTCTCAAAATCCTTGAAAGTTTCTAGATTACATAACATAAATGAGTGGATGGATGAATGAAAGGACAGCCTTCAGCGTGCGTGATTAAAAAGCATTCGGGGGTAATTTATCATTACACCTTACATCCCAAACATCAAGGCCTCACTTTTTTCCACACTCTCAGGTGGCGATTTGCTGTAATCCAGCTGGAGTTTTAAAATAAATCGCCAGGCGACCCATCATGGGTGATTTGTGAAACCTCTAAGGTGTTTTAGTTTGAGTGATGTCTTATCTCAACTAAAAGAGTCCAGTTTGAGTCCTTACTGTATGCTTCAACACTGAAAAGCCTGAGTGTTCTTTGTTGTTAAGTGGTTGAATCAGACATGATAAAACTTATTCAGTAAACTGTGGCCCTTAACAACCCAGGACCCTTGGACCCAGCCAAATATGACCTAAATTAATTTCACTTACTTTAAGTTTGTCCCAGCTGACACAATTCCTTACAGTGGCCTCTGAAAAAGCACGGACA
>VOQK01011631.1:4888-18989 GCA_015052645.1 Benitochromis conjunctus
GCCAAGTAAATGTTATCACTTAATAATATGATATGTTCAGAACATAATCAGAAACGTTACAGTCACTACAGGATTAAATTTTTTATAATTGGATAAGTATCACTGTATTCATCCCATATTTGGGAATTATTTTATTACAGCAACTGAATTGATGATAATAATTAATAAGAAGAACAACAACAACATCAGATGATTATGCCGGAAGAAACTCCCGAGTATGTGTCTCCCTCTGTGCACAACAGATGATACTGGCTACTGGTGATGTCACAGGGGGATGACAGGACTAAGGACTATGTTAAATAATTAAAAATTCAGTGATCATATAGGACATTCAAACACTGAGTGAAAAAGAGGATTTAAGTAGATAAAATCAGCTGGGACCTCTCTGTGAGAATTATATACACGTTACAATTCTCCACATTAGGATTAAAAACACTTCAAGCTGTTTCATTTCTGACCTCCGTCAACATTAAAATATTTTCCTCTCCACTGCCATCAGCACTGCAGGTCATTTGTTCCACATTTTTGTCTTAATTTTTAGATGTAAAACATGTTTCGTTTTAGCTTAACATTGAGCTTCTGATGCCACTTGCCAATAATATCTGTAATACTATAGTACTGACTGTAGTACTAATTTGAGTACCAGCTGATCTAGGCCAAGACTTTTCCAAGAATTCAGAAAATAACGCACATACTAGTTAAACCAATACTGACATTTTTAAAATTGCACAGCCCTTATTCTATAGCTGCCCTCATGCTAGAGACAAACAGAATAAACAACACTCTGCTCTGTCTGTGTCTTTGTATCTGTGCATGTAATCAACCCTGCTTCAAGATAGAGGATTAAGCCCATTTTATTTAAGATCATTAAGAAGATACGGCCAAGAGAAATTCACTCAAAAAGCAAAAAATGTGAACATGCAAAATGAAAACAAACCAAAGTGTTTTAAAGCACAAATGTTGTGACATCCAGCAAAAATGTGCATAACAAAATGTGACTTTCCAACTAGAATTTTGAAATTTATCTGACAATTCTGATTTCAAATAAATACCTTTAGATTTATACTCCTCCCCATCTTGGGTAGAGGGATCTAAGTGGAGAAAGGCAGACTTTAATGCATTTCAGTGGTATCACACAACTGACAGAAGAACACCATGCAAAATTGAACAACACTCTGCTTTAGTATCAGGCTGCTGATTAGGTGACTATGCTTCAGTAATCAAAGCCAACTGTAGGACAGTAAATAATGTAATTTATTCTCACATTAAGTTAACTTCTTTGTAAAGGTTTCAATCCCAAAAGCTCAGCATCTATGCCAAGAAAATATTTACATTTTGCTCAAAGAACTGCTGTCCTCACAATAAGGATGTGACCGGATTGCTCCTCACGGAAGAATATGAAAAGCTTCTCTAAAGCAGCATTGCTGAAGCTGCATGTGGGAAGATTCATATCAGATTTTTACTGCTTTTTAAGTAAACTAAAGATTTAACTTGTGCCTATTTAGTGCAATTACTATTTTGACTTCTTTTGAAAAGTAATATTTGGTATTATTTTGCAGATTTTAAAATACAATTAAAAGTATGTAGCCGGCTGGAAACCGCCCAGTCCCTGCTCTGAGAAAGAAGCTCCTCACCTGCTCTTTTCCTCAGGTCCCAGCAGTTATGGGCGCTGCAAACAGCCTGCCTTGTGCGGACTGGCTGAGGTTTAATAAGCTGGTAGGACAATGTTGGGAGGGTGTGTCATGACAGACAGAGTCACCTGGGTTCTGTCCAGAACTGGTCCTGGGGAAGCAAAATCTGTAGAGCCTTCTCAGGAGACCCTGGCTGTTCCCGTATTTTCTTGCTTGCTGAAACTGTATTATGCCCTCATCTAAGACGGTCTGACCACCTCTCCTTGCTAATGTTGCTGGCCTACAAACCCCTCATTAGCAGAACTAAACCAACCAATAGAATGCTTAAGACCTTATCGATTTCAAGATGGCTTTGAATAAACAGAGTGGAGCACCTTTATGGACTCTGATGTAGAAGTGTGCAGATTATCTGTTCTATCCTACATCAACTTCTGCACTGACCTGGTCGTCACATTGAAATTAATCAAAGTGTTCTGAAATCAGAAATCCTGGGTCAATAAAATCGGGGATGTTGCTTACAAAGCCCAGGACGCGGCAGTTTATAGCCTAGTAAAATCTCAAACACGGCACCGAGGCTACAAAGAACAATTACAGACTCAGGATTAAGGACAGTTTCGACAAAAACAACTCACATAATATGTGCCAAGGCATACAACATTTGACAGACTATTAAAAGAAAAACCCTCGAAGTAAGCAGTAATCCTTCCCCGGTCGAAGACCTCAGCATTGTTTCTGCCCGTTTCAGCAGGGACAATGACGCAAGCGAAATCGACCTCTATCCCCTACCAGCCCAGCCTGAACTGTCATTGGAAAGAAATTACATTAGGAGTATTATTGTGCAATATTAAACCCAGAAAGGCTACAGACCCTGATGGTGTTCTGGAGTGTGTTCTGCAAAGAACAAAGAGCAGCCTAAATGACTATGATTCAATTACACTTACTCCGACAACAGCAAAATGCTTTGAAAGACTGATTGTGGCTCACATTAAGTGATCACAGCCACTCTGGACCAGAATCAGTTCGCCTATCGAGCCAACAGGTCAACAGAGGACACCATCAGCCTTACGCTTTATATCACCTTAGAGCACTTCAACAAACCAGGCAGGTACTCTAGAATGCTCTTCCTGGACTTCAGTTCTGCTTTTAATACTGTTTTCACCAGTAAACTGGTGTCCAAACTCCCAAACTTGGGTCTGAGCCTGACCATCTCTAGGTGGACCCTGTATTTCTTAACCAACCATCGCCAGACTGTCAGGATGGGCAAACACGCATCCTCCACCCTCGATGTACCACAGGGATGTGTGCTGAGCCCTCTTCTGTGAGACCTGTTCAACTATGACTGTCAACCTTCAAACATGACAAACACCATCATCAAGTCTGTGGACGACACACAGTCGTTTTCCTGATCTCCATTAACAACAAGACTGGATACAGAGACAAAGTGTAGAGCCCAGTGGCCTGGTGCCCCATCAACAAACTCATACTACACAGCAGCAACGCTAAGGAGATTGTGGTGGATTTCAGACAGTCAAGAAGAACAGAACTTGGTAATATGTACAGCAACTATACTCAAATGCTGGTACACACATACACTCCACACATGATTGCCAGTCCACCTATTACAACTTCTGTGCAATAGCATTACATTGCTATACTGTGAAACCTGCACATACAATTTGTGAAGTCTTTACTAAATTTTCATAATCTTCTTATCTTTGACTTTTTATGATCTTTGCACATATTTTGTATTCTTTTCATCAATTTTTCTATTGTTCGTGCGTACATTTAAATATTTGGTATTTTGCACTATTTTGTAAATATTTTGCATGTTCAGGGGTTGCCAAAATTTTGTTATTTTGTTGTCCTACATTACAACAACAAAAACACCAAACTTGAATCTAGAAGAAAAATAAATAAATACTAGCAGTTGCCAGTTCTACCCTCAGCCTTCTAATAGACATACCTATGGTATCAATTTCAAAATCCTTTGTCACCTTGTTCTCAAGTTATGGCATTTATTTTTACTAGATGCACCTGTGGTATCAATTTGAAAATCCTAGAGGACTTCCCTTTTGAGATATCGCATTCACAACATTTTCAGAAGATTTGACCTCTGACAGGGTGACAAGAAACCCCATCAGCCTTTTACGGCTGAGTGATAAAGGGCATGTTAGCAGCACCTGTATAACAGAGGGACTAGACTCAGACAATTCAAACTGGGGGGTAAAATACATGTATTATTTCCCATTTGCAATTCAAAATTACTCACCAACTGGCAAGGACAGAATTTTGAAAACTTGCCGTGTAAATAAAAAGACAGAAAGAAGAAACTGTATGCAAGGTGCATATATAAGGGTTCCTGTAGTGGCAAACTTGCTACAATGCTCACTTAGCCATTTACATTATAATTCACTAATGTCTCCTTGAAGACTGCCTCAAAGGTATATGTGTAGACAGCGCACTGTAAGATACTGCAAAACAGTGTTTCATCTAATTATTTAGACCTGCTAATCCCCTTCCCCAAATGTCTGATATGAAAATGATTTTTTGTACCCCAATGGGTCTTTGATTATTGAAGACACTAAATTTAAAAATGTGTATTTTAAATTTAGCTGTAACAGTTCCTGCCACAAATTGTCAGGTTGCTATTAAGCCAGACCAAAATGTCATTTGGACACCTCTTATCCTGTAGTGAGATCCCAAATCCACTGTCTTTAGTGACTGATATCCTTGTTCTGCTTTTGGGGAGATTTGCTGTGAGCTAGAGAACTGGCTCTGCAGCTGAAGGCTACAAGCAGAACAAGGACCACTGTTGCCAGGTGATGATATAAAGGCAGTCTGAAAGCCTTTAATCAAAAGGGAAAACAAAAATCCATTTCCAAAAACAGATTCACATTATCAATACAATGTTGGACTGTTCGATTTCAATATTGGGTTGAAACTTTCAACAGTTTCAACCCAAAACAGGGGTTGTTTTTTTCCCTTTTATCTGTTAAAAACTGCATTTTATTACATTTTGTTTCAGTCTGAATATTTCTATAATAGTAAGAAATTCAAAGTACTGAACATCCCAATACTAAACTGACTTCTATGTGAAAATTCTGTTTTCATGGTGACATGTCAGTTTAACTACATACGTTGCTGTTGCTCCATAGCAAGTTTGTACTTGTAGTAGCTGAAGTATTCTCCCCCAAAAAGGAAGGAGAACTTAGGGTTGTCCTTCTGTTTTTCCATCGTCATCTTCTCAAACTCTGGGCCATTTCGGGCCACAAACTGGGCCAGCTTATCAATCACATTTCGCAGCTCCTGATCTGAAAAGAAGAAAAAAAAACAACCACCAAACAAACAAACAAACCCAGACATAAATACAGTGAAAAAATTTACTGTAAAAACTACAAAACAGAGACACTGAAATAGACAGAAATAATAGTGACTGGAGTCCTTTTAAAAAAAATAAAATAAAAACAGATTTTTAAAAAATAATGAATTTCTTCTGAAACAGAAATATCTAGGAAGGAGGTTGCTTAATCATTAATTATTTCCATAATCTTACAAAGTATTAAATCAGTTAGCTTTAATTTTACTCTTCATCGTGCTGCTGTAGCACAAACATTTCACTGTGGGATCTTCTCTGTGGGTTATCTTTCTTATAAAGCCAGCAGCCGTGGAAAGTTAGAACAACTACCGTTTACCCTCCATTACTGGACTATTTATAAATCATTATTAATGTTAATCGGTGCAATGTTTAAACAAAGAGCCTGTCTAAACATTTATCCACTTGTGGTGGGTGACCTTAATCAACATGCTAAATCCAATGGTTTTGTTAGCTATGTAGCAGATAGCATGGGTGCTCCCTTACGTTGAATCGAAATTTAAATAGCTGTAGTGTACGGCTCACCTTCGGGAGGACTGGGAATATCCATGTTTAATTTCTGTTCCAGCGAACCACTTAGCCAGAATATGTATGTAAAAACTCCGCTAAATTCTTTACTTTTTCAGAAAATGGTATATCAAATTCCCCAAAAATCACTTGCATTGCCGCTGCTACGCACAGGAAACGCTATACAGAAACAGCGCCACAAAAGATCGCAGTGGAATTGCCTCCAGCGCCCCGTGCGACTGGGAGGAGTGTTCGCGTCCTGTTCGTTTGGGTGGATCGATGGTTGCAGTTTGCAGGATAATTGGCACTCAATCACTCGACTTAACGTCCAAAAATTAAAATATTTTTATTTAACTAAAAATAAAATACAAAAAAAACACACAACATTTTAAAATATCTTTAGTCCTGATTTTTATTATATAGGGTTACCAAATCCTATCCTAGAAAACATGGTTGAAGCCCTGGTGTTTCTCTTCCTGGTCAATAAAGGAGGCAAAACAAATGGACAATTTGACCAAACAAGACTTATCCAGCACCCAGGCCTGTGGGAATACTGTGCTATCCAGTTGGTTATCTCAAATGACCCACTCAGCAGTGAAGAACTATCTTTTTGTTTGTTTGTTGTATGGTCGGCAAAACATGGGGTTTAAAAACATCATTCAACAGTTTTTCCTAACCATCTAAAGTCCAATGCTCAAATGGCAGAAATAAAAAATGAAAAGAAAAACAGAACAACAGAAAAAAAATTAACAAACAAAAGAAGTATATAAGAGCAAGGCTTGATGAATCAAAGGAGCAGGGAATTACATTTACAGGTACTATACATATTTTGAGCTTGGCTACGTGGTGTTTAGCACTGTTGTGTCACAGCAAGAAGGTCCTGTGTTCACATCCACAATCTGGCTGGGGCCTTTCTGTGTGGAGTTTGCATGTTCTTCTCTGGTACTCCAGCTTCCTCCCACAGTCCAAAGACATGCAGTTAGTCGGATTAGGTTAATTGGTGATTTTAAGAATAATTAATATGGTATTTATCCATAATAATAATTAGATTAACAGTATTAGAAATTTTGTTGTTCAACCCGTTCATAAAAAAACAATGAAAATGTTGACTTTTTCAGATAAAGTCAACTGTAAATGTCTGACCAAAATAAACTCACATAAGGACAATTTAAAATAGAGATGATCAATAGTTTCACATTCAGAAGTACAAAAATGACATGAGTCATTTTGGTCCAGAAGTACTTGTACCTTTTGCCTTGAGGCCATCAGAAGCTGGAGATTTCCCATTAAGGATCTCAGATATGGCTTTATCCAGTGACAAATTAAGTTCTAATTTAACTGGACTCTTTTTTCCCCCCAGTGTCTAGTTCTCAGTGCTATTTACAAAAAAGCTTCACGCTCCTTTCCTGAAAAACTGACTCTATAAATAGAACTGTAAAAACTTGATATGACTTCACTTCACTAAGATGATGGCAAAAATAATAATGTTATAAATTATATCTAAGTGTTCTTGCCTTATAAAATTTCCAAGTTTTTGCTTTCTTGAATGTCAATTCTTTGTTGAAGCCAATCCCTTTTATTTACAGAAATATAAAATTGTATACCAGAAGGAGGTGTTTGGGTTCTTTTTTAACAAATTGCAGTTAAACTCCCAATGACGACGTTGGTTCTGGTTGATTATTGCTAGTAGAAACAGAAGACTTAATAGCACTGGTCTGATAAGGTAGTGGGACAAAATTATTAACCAATCCCACTTGATTAATTGATATTGACCAAAAGTCTAATCTAGAACACTGAGGTGAAGTAGTAAGTAGTAGTAATACACAGTACAACTGTCTGTAAATTGTGCTACATTTGTATAGCATAAGCTTCTTTTTTTATTTTATCTGAACGAAAGAAAAAATCAATTACACATAACATTATTTGATTTTTTTTCTATTACTACCTGCATTCCAAATATTGTAGAGGTGTGTGGTTTATGTTCTTACATAGCCCTGTATTTTTGCGAGACATGCATGCCACACTGACATTTCCTGGTTTTTGAGCGACGTTTCAGTCTACACTCCATACCGGTTGGTGGCGGTAAAACACAATTTCGTAGTTTTCCAACCGCCAACAAAAATAAGAAAAAGAAGAAAGACGCCACCACTTCCTGCGTCTGTCCGCGGATTGTGCTGTTGGTAGCGTGTGAAACTTTGTACATACTGAAGCTTGGTATGTATAGACAACGTTTACACTGGGCACCGTTGTGTGTTGGCGTTAGTGAATACCGTATGATGTAGTTGTGAAAGAGTTCAGCCAATGATAGGCGACGGTTTATGTGTGTGTGCTCAGCGCGTGCTCCCGACGCAGGCACAACACCGGTGCTCTGACAAACCCGTAGGTTAATTTTATGGTGACTTCTGACTAACCCTAACCTTAACCATAACACTAACAATAACAAATATTGACAATGGCTTAAAAAAAAGAAAGAAGTAAATTTGGGTTTGTGAGGTTTGTGTAGGACGGATTTCCAGAACACCGGCGTTAAGTATTATTATGGTCCTGCAAATGTGTCCCTCTGCGTGAACGGACAGCGAAAGGAGAGGGTCTTTTTTACCCACCGAAAGTGTACGTCCGTGGAGTGCTGATTGGTTGACAAGGCGGTCGGTGTTGTGTCAAAAAAACATTTATTATTATTTTTTTTAATTCTTAATATTATTATTTTCTATGTTTCTGTGTGTTTTGCCAAAACTTGACGGCAGCATCTCCCGTATGACAAATGCTTTTGGCTCAAATTGATTTGATCAGTTATGAGATGTATGTTTGAGATACATTTCACAGATCATAGCTGCTACAGTTTTAACTATCATTTAGTAAATTATTTTTTTGTCAGACACCGGAAGTCAGTTTTTCAACACCGGAATGAAGTGAAGTGACAGCGGTGTTCACCAGGAAGGAGAGAAGTGTGAAAAGATCAAATTGAGCATATAAAATCCAGAGCTAGCTGCGGGCCGTCGACAGGAACGACATCTAAATACCATACCCTCCTTAGCTGATTTTAATATTGGCCTGCACTCCAGCTATTTAGTCAACATCATCTTATGTCTCGGTTTTAGTCTATATAATATTTTTGTTTTCACCTAGCAGTTTTAGGCTTTTAGCATAAAATAAGATAAATTAAGACTTGAATATATCTTTATAATTTTCTCAACTAAACTATTAGTGAGACAAAAAAGTTTTCACGTTGCTCTAAGTTTACAGGTCTAAGAGTCATAAGTGTCTTGCTCTGTCTCCAGCAGCATGGCTACTGTCGAGAAGATTGCATCAATAGGACAGGATCTGGTGGACCCGAGACAGGACCTGACCAAGCGGTTCAGAGCTTTATTTACCCTGAGGAACCTGGGAGGTAAAACACCAGGAACACGTAGAGTTTTTAATTTTCAAAAACTGGACAAATGACAAAAGCACTCAGCTGAGGGACAAAAGAGCGGCAATCCATGTGCTCATTGCTCAAGATTTGCAGTAGTATTTTGGACTCCAGCAGTGGTTTGTAGGGGTGGGAATCATCCCACACATTCAGTTTATTTTATTTTTTTCAGATGTAGTTGTGAATGTTTCTCTGTCCTTTCAACATATTTTAATAGCCCCTATGTTTTCCAACCAAACGCACAGGAAAAAAGTCATCTTTAAATCCGTAAACTTTGCAGTAACGTCTCGCTGTCCCACTTGCAGGCGCACCAGTCTTTTCCTCTTCGTCTGGTTGGCGTAATGACAGAAAGCAGCAGTGTGCTGTTTTAATGTAAACTGAATCACAGCGCAGTTGTTGCATATTGTTGCAATATATTTGGTGCGACTGAATGCCTGTAGTGATTTTCGGGTGAACTAATTGAAGCTGTCGTCTGTGTGTGTCAGGTGCTGAAGCTATAGAATGGATCAGCAAAGCCTTCGCTGATGAATCAGCCCTGCTGAAGCATGAGTTGGCTTACTGCCTGGGACAGATGCAGGACAAACGGGCCATTCCTACTTTGACCGCTGTTCTCAAAGATAAGCAGCAGGAGCCAATGGTTAGGCATGAAGCAGGTAAACGTGCTTGATGGGGTTGAGTCGGTGGACTACCAAACACGAGTATTTTGACAGAGTATGTTTTATGTAAACATTACTTGAAGCTCTGTGCTCTGCACTGATGGTGCATTGGCTGTTTGGAAATTTGCTCAAATAAGTGCATGACCAGGTACTCATTTGTTGCTGCAGATTAATGGGGAACTTCTGTTCCCCATTAATCTGCTTTTTATATTTTTACAACACACATGCAATACAGACGCACGTGCACTGTGCAAAATAGCTAGAGTCGCAGAAAATGAACTACTCTCTTGTGTCATCAGCAGTTATAGAATCTCTGACTTATCATCTCTTAAATTGCATAAGGAGTTTTCTAAACAGTAATTTAGGTGAGGTGGTATAATTTATTTGCTCCTTCCACAAATTTGATATTTGCTAAGTACTTTGTGACAAAAGCAGTATAATCAGCTGCTTGTCAATTTAGTCTACAGCTTTGCCATTTTGGGCTGGTTCCAAAGTCTGCTGAGTGACATGTAGACCAGTTTCATGTACTGCACGTTCTGGTTTGAGTGATACAACCCTCTCCCTAGCTGACTCTGGTCTCTAGAGCACCATAAGGACCATTGATGCTGACAGTGGAGCTGGGATTCATCCACTGGAGTACACAATCACAGCATCTGAAAGATATCAAGGACTGCAAAAACTGCAAATACTACAATGAGTAGCCAAATATACTACCACTGCCAATAATATACTTTAGTGGTCTTTTAGTATTCTAAGTTTACATACATGTGTATGCAAACCCACAATACTTTCCTGGCGCAAGCACGATGGATGTTTTTCAGACAATATTTTGAGACTTTAAGACAGGATGCAAAAACAAATGAAAGCTGGAAACAGCAGTACAGTTGGGAAGTCTAACTGCTATCTCTGTGTACTTGTAGGGGAAGCTCTGGGGGCAATTGGTGATTCTGTGGTTCTGGACCTACTGAGAGAGTACAGTCAGGATCCTGTCATTGAGGTAAGAGCATATCACAAAACTTACCTACAACTTTCAACTAGTTTTTCCTTTTACCTGCTACAGAATAGACCTACCATTTAGGCTTGGGCTAATTTAACAGGATATAAATTAATTTTGAAGGTAACTGAAAAACATGATTTCCTGTTGTTTGTAAGTGTTATCATGCCTTTATTGTCACATCACTTCTGAGCCACCATCTTTCAGGCTGCTCTTGATGTTTCCTGCTGGCTTTTAAAGTTTTTCCTGGATTTACTAAATCTTGGGTGGTGAAGAAACTATACCCTCTATACTGCTTGCTGCTCTCAGACTACTGATGTGTGTGGACATTGTCTGGTGGTATACTCTGTGTTACAAGATGATATCCAACAACTAAAGCTGGACCTTAGGAAGTAGAGCTTATTGTGGAGTTTGCATCTCTTTGCATCACCTAGAAGACTCCCTCTTGCAAGTTGGGCATCAGCGCTTTTCTTGGTTGGGTACTGCTGCTGCCACTGCCACCTCTGTTTCTGCTGCTGTTACTGCTCCCATTGCTGCATCTGATTGATGACGTGCTTTTATGTTCTGACATGTGGTGGTGGCCGCATGAAGGACATTAAATTCACAGAGTCTCTGCAGTGAGGACCGATATTTCATCTGTGCTGTATGTCATGCATGTATAGCATATTTGACAATAAAGTTGACTTGACTTGACAGTAGTTGTCTGAATTGGCAGTAATGACTTAATATATCATCAGAGAACCTCAAACAAGGCTTTATGCACCTCGTGGGCAGCCACTGGAAAGCAATGTATCATCTCTGGCTTGCTGTCGCACCGCCTTTTACTTAGTAATGTAAAGTTCAGAGTTTAATGTCACATCTGGTTCAAGAGCTACTGCATTAATAAAGAAATTCCCTTTGTGTACTGCAACCTGTCATTCCTCAACTGTTCTGAACTTTTTCAAGCAAAATTGCCTTCACCGAAACCACTGGGATTCACGTATTCTGTCCACAGGCACTGAACTAACCCTTCACAGCATAAACCCTGTTCACTCCCACTCTATTACAGAGACAGCTGTTTTCATACCATTGCTACTAGTCAAAAATTCACAACAACACCACTGTGATACCCATGTCTGGTTTCCCATTTTCAAGGTCAACCTCCACTTTACCGATTCCTCTGATTGTAAGGCACAGATGGAAACAATCCTGTTGATTGTCTTTGCACATGCAAGCTTACTAAAGTTATTACTCTCTGCTGAAGTTATCGCCAGTTTTTCCAGTAGATCTTTATCTAAATAATCATATATACTTAACAATGATGTCACCTGTATCAATCATTTCCTGTATCAGTGAAACTTTCCTCAAAATGGGGGACTGTGGATCTTTGTCCACCCAATACTTAAATTCCCAGAGGTCCTCAAGCTGTGTTGGGGTTATAGCAGGAGTTTACAATTCCATTTACTCCTGTTTTATTTCACTCCTTCAAATTGCTAACATTCAAAATTGAGTGTGAATTTTTAGTTTGCTGTATTGTTATCTATTTTTCTATTGATCTGATTTCCTAAATTAATACTCTTCATCTTTTTTTAAATTTGAAGACATCATTTTGGTAGGTGACTACATTATGATGGTACCTCTAACTGTACTGCTGCAAAATATCTTAACACTGTTAAGTCATTTAATTTAGGGTAGTGTGTTCAAAATCCATGTGAGACAGGGTGAGCATAATGGCCCCATTTAAGCAAAACCCCCACCAGGGTTTAAATACCTGGGACTCCATTTAATTTGGTGAGTTCCAAGTAAGTGGTAACTCTGTCTTTCTAATTGTTAGTGTTTCTACTTGCCATTCATTTTCAGAGGGTATACATACCATGTTACTGTCATAAAAACTGAATGTGAGCAGAGCAGCAGTTTGGATTGACTGGTTAAAATACAGTCGTAATGGTCCCCATATACTCATCATCTCATGTTGTTTTATTGTTTGTCAGAAACATTAAATATGTAAGTCAGAGGAACTTTAAGAGAAGCTAAGCAGAGACAAAAGAAATATGACTTTGACTCTGGGAAGAATTCAAGTCTGACATAATGTCATTTAGCATGCTTCATACAGTTCTTTCTTCTTCATATACAGTGCTTTATTTAACACAGTCACACAGTCCTGACAGTTAACTCACACCTATGTGTGCATAGGGGGCAATTTTGTCCTGCCAGGGGAAGAGCCTGGACTGAACCACTGACTTTTCCAGTGTATAATCTCATTTGCCTCAGTATTCCAGTGTTTTAAGTTCATAATTGGACATATTTTGATTTATAAATATGTAATATGTAATAAATGTAATTTATAATTCTTGAGGTTTACTTTTGAAGTTATTAACACTCAGTTGATACAGAAAATGACATAAAAGCTGACATTCAATCTGTACAGGTTGCAGAGACATGTCAATTGGCTGTTCGACGACTAGAATGGCTTCAGAGTGGAGGAGAGAAACCGCTGCAGGACGGACACACAGATAAAAACCCCTACTGCTCTGTAGACCCAGCCCCTCCAGCAGCAAGGAAGAGTGTGCCAGAGCTGCGCGCTGCTCTGTTGGATGAAAGCCTGCCACTCTTTGACCGCTACCGTGCCATGTTTGCCCTGCGTAACCTTGGCACTGAGGAGGCTGTGTTGGCACTAGGAGATGGTAAGGTTTCACTTTACGGTAAACAATTATGTGAACATTTATTTCATACAGCAGTCTTTGTTAATCTCATAATACTACATACAAACCATGGTTCTAGATCACTCTCAAGGAACTTGAAGATGTGGTTACTGAGCACTTCATAAAATGTATGCATATATGAAAGTCAATAACTGTAAATCCTTGGAAAGTATAAAAAGTATGCCAAACTACGCTGGTGGAAAGTAATATGTGCCTCCTATTCTGTTTGCCTCCAGGCCTGCAGTGCTCCAGTGCTCTGTTCCGCCATGAGATTGGTTATGTTCTGGGTCAGATGCAGCACCCAGCAGCAGTCCCAGCCCTCCGTGCAGCTTTGGAGTGTTCCAATGAGAACCCCATGGTCCGACACGAGGCAGCAGAGGCTCTAGGCTCAATTGGCAAAGACGAGTGTTTGGCCGTGCTGCAGCGTTACCGTGAAGACCAAGAGCGTGTTGTCAAGGAGAGCTGTGAGGTTGCCCTTGACATGTTGGAGTATGAAAACAGTGGACAGTTCCAGTATGCAGATGGATTGGTCAGGTTACAGGGTTAATTATTTAGGTCAATACTGACGTCATGCTTATTAAATATGTGCAAAGCTTTGTGTTTAAAGGTAATTGAACACAATTTATTGTTCACAGTAATATTTTCTGTACTTCAATATAGCTAAGTTGAAAGCCAAATATATTTAAAAAAATAAAGGCTGGAACATGGATAAAATTGGGTCATCCACCCTAATGGACCGTGCCTTTGACCAGTCGTTGCTCTTGCCCCATCATTCAGCTGCTTCTTCACATCATCCCCAAGTACAGATATGGAGGAGAAGCTGCCCAGCCAACAGCAACCTTGGGAGACG
>VOQK01011631.1:19009-30537 GCA_015052645.1 Benitochromis conjunctus
TGCAGAGAAGCAATGGAGTGAGTAATGAAGGACTGCCCTAGCAACCAGCCAGCCTCTGTTGTATGGTGCCAGAAGCAGACTGGTGATCAGAAGATGAATGAGTGTGGTTTGTTGAATCCTAAATTTTAAAGGCAAAATAATGAACTCTATCCAGCTTGCATATTAATTTTTTTTTTAGATCCAACTAAAACTCAACCCACTCAAAAGATCATCTGGAAAAGAGCAGAGTTCGTTTATTGAATGGAGTCATACAAATGATAAAACAGACTGTCACAACCAACAGAACAGCAGGACAACACAAAGCAGTGCAACCCCAGCGTATAGAGCCTTCTGCATATGCAACAGACAAAGACAAAACAAGAGAGAAGGGAAAACAAGAAGAGAGTGGCAAAGAGAGCGAGCCCTCCTGGACCCTCTATTTTATTGAGCAAGGACCCTCTGCTCAATCTGAATTCATCCTGCATTGTGGTTCCACAGTTTGGTCGAAAGTCCTCATTCTAAACGGATGTCTGCTACAAGCATTCATGGTGTGAGGTAGACCTTGACGTGTCATGCTTCTCTTGGTACTTTGTTCCTAAATTACAGCACAGCTTGCAGTTTTAATTTGAATATGTTTTTATTTACAGACAACTGTGTAAAATTAAAATGATTTTACATACTAATGTCTCTCCTGAGTTTCACAGTAAGTCTTTCTTCCCTGAAGTCCTACAACTCGAGTTCTCTTAGCTGTTGTGGTTTTGCAAATCAGTTAACTGATGCTTTGTTTGTAAGTGTCAGTAAGTAAGTAATAAAGTACAGACTTTTAAGGATGACCAAATCTGGATTACTATTTACAGCGATTCAGGGGTTACCAAAGTTCATGCCAAATCAAGAATCCTTATTATAAGGCCTGTCAGTGTAGTCCAGAGTAGGTCGATAAAGATATGGATGAGTGAGTTTGGTGTGAAAGAACTTCGCCTGTACAGAGTCCGACCCAGTAGAACATCCCTGGGATGAATTGGAGCAGAGACTGCATGTCAGGCCTTCTTTTCCGAATATCAGTGTCTGACTTCACAAATGGGCTTCTGGAAGAATGGTCAGGTACACTCCTATACTTTGTGCAAAGCCTTCCCAGAAGAGTTGAAGCTGTTTTGACTGCAAAGGGTGGGCTGTCATTATATTAAACAGTATGGATAAAGAATGGGGTGGCACTCAAGTTTATATGCATGTGAAGACAGATGAATAAATACTTATTGCAATTTAGCATGTATAGTTGTATATAAGTATATACAGTGTGCGCGGGTTCTCCGGCTTCCTCCCACAGTCCAAAGACATGCAGTTAGTGGGGATAGGTGAATTGGAAACACTAAATTGCCCATAGGTGTGAATGGTTGTCTGTCGATATGTGTTAGCCCTGCGACAGACTGGCGACCTGTCCAGGGTGTACCCCGCCTCTCACCCCAAGACAGCTGGGATAGGGCTCCAGCGCCCCCCGCAACCCTGAAAAAGGATAAGCGGAATCGAATGGATGGATGGACAGTGTGAATAGAAAATATATGGAATTTGAGGAGGAGAAGATGGCCAGGTGCTTCGAAGGCGAGACAGGCATTGGTCACGAAGCCCTTTGGTACTGCAGGCGAACACTATCCAGGTACAAAAAGAGAAATGTGGAGTTTTTGGTTATATGTAACACTGTTGCTGAGTTTTGGAAAGTGACTTATGTCTAGGCTTAGATTTTTATGTTGATGTTTAAATAACGGAAATTCCCTGCATCCTTAAAAACTACAGAATCTAATTTGTCCAAATTGTAGAGATTTAAAGTGGATTATATAGACTAGGTATCTTAGAATATACCACATACTTGCAGTAAAACAGCCACCATAGGCTTTAAAAAATAAAAATACAACTCAAAATATTTCATACATAAAATAGATAATAAAATGTACCTATAAAGTGTTTCTCAGCTTTATTATTATATTCAATCGGTCAAATATGCTTTGGATTGTTATTTAAAATGTAGGTATTGATTTTTCAGAGTTTTTTTTACATTTATTTCTTCATTATAATTCTTCATGATTGAACAATAAGAAAAAGAAAACTGATTTCTGTTATTCATTGTGAAGGTTTAGCGTTAATTTTCCAAACACATTAAGCGCAGTTTCGCTGATATCAGCCTGAAATTTACTTGATATCAGTGGTGTTGCACATCACTAACCTCCAGGGTGCATCCGCGAGCCCAGCAACCAGAGCCCTCTGTTAGCAAGCGCTATGTTACAGTAACCATAGCAACCCTTGGAGTTTATATATGGAGGTACATTGTGAAAGCGGTAGAACAAAAATCGAAGCCTTGGACGTCTTTTCCACGCTTGTATAAACCTTACTCTGTCCCTACCTCAAAACTAGTTGACAAACGATGGACGGAAAACAGGAGAGACTGCAGTCAGCTGCCGCGTTCAAGTCTTTTATGTTGAAAAACAGCACGAGAAGCAACCTGAACGTGTAAGTAACATTTTTATAGTACTGGTTAGTATCTGATGCTCTCGTGACCTCCTTGTTTGTTTGGTTGTTAATTTATTACGATCATGTAAACAATGAACAGAAGAAAATACATTTTTAAAAAAGCTATACAAAATAAGGCTAATAATAAATTTCAACATTGCTTGATCTGCTCTGATTCAGTTACATATCGAAAAGGAGTGGGAAGAAGTGCACACTTATTTAATCCCACCCCTTCGCCATTAGTTATCGGTCAATATTTAATCAGCTTCCTTACTGATATAACCTGCAGTTATAACAAACATATTTCTAATATAATATATACACCACATCATATCATTATGTTTTTGTGATTCAATAGCTTTGTCTCCACACTACAAGACCAATACCTCCAGTTCTGAAAAGTTAGTTGTACAATCCAATAAGCATGAAAAAAAACTCTCCTAAACAGAGGCATTCACTGAATTTCAACATTTTCCCTTTCTTTATAACTCCCTTGCTTAAGTCGATGTTATTTGATCTGTGATCCACATGTAGCTAATAACATATCAGTAAACATGTTTGAAGATCAGGCTACAGATAAGATTTTGTAATGATATCCGTAGCTGTATAACCCTTAGTTCTAGTTCATTCTTATTTCATTGAGTTTCGCTCCTTTTCGTGTCCTGTTTGAATTGGCCTCTGTGTGTCCTCCCCAGTATCCCTTATGTGTAGTATGTTATATCTGGTTGCGAATGTCAAAATTTTGTCTCTGTCTTGTTTCCATGTCTCTCCCTCTTTTTCTCTGTCTTTTTCTGTCGCTCTCTCTCGGTCTCTGTCTTCAGTGTCTTTGTGTTTGTCTTGTCTCTGCGTCACCTCCCTGCATTCCCTTTATTTAGTCAGTCTTGTCTCTGTTTGTTTCCTCTGTCTTCCTGCGTTTGCCCTCTGTCTGTTTACCGTTTTATTTTGATAGTCTCCGGTGTCAGCTGTGTTCTCCATGTGTTCCCACTTCCCCGATCACTTCCTGTCTGTATATATTGTGTGAGTTTTCCCCCCGACCTTTGTCGTCACGTCTGCTTTTCCCCCGTGGCTGTGTCACCAAGGTTTCTGTAATGTTCCGGGTTTTGTCTTGTTTTCTTAGTTTCCCCCAGTTCAGGCGTTCCTCTGTTTAGTTTATTTATGTTTCTCCCAGCTTGGTATATCTGCCTTAATAAACAGCACACTTTCAGTTTATTCCTATTTTTGTCTTTTGTGGTCTGCATTTGGGTCCTCACATTAAAGAACACAATCTGTCTATGCATATTGTGACAGGCTATTTCCTACAACTCTTTACTGAGTTCTCATGCTGAGTGTTAAGAGGCGAGCCGCATTTATTGCGCTTCAATAAGACTGTTTTTCCAACAGAGAAGAAATTAACTGAACTGAGCTGTCATTTGCTGGTTTTTACTGAAGTGAACTGGCTACATCTTTGTAAACAAATTACAGTGCATTGTTTGTAGAATCAGATTATTTTTTGTCTTGTTTAGTAAAATTAAATTCAGTTTTTGTCTTACATTTACCTGCTGTGTTACACTGCAACTCATTTCCTCCCCTCGCTTTAGTATTTTGTGCCTGCAGTAATATTCCCATCATTAATCATTTATCTTAGCTAAAGTGTACTGAAGTAAAAGTGAATCCTAAAGACTGCAACACATCAAAGAACATTACTAATGAATACTGATTATACAGAACCTTACGCACACTTTTATCAGTTAATATAGATCTTAATCATCAATTTTTAATGCCATTATACAATAACGTTGTGCATTCTTCATTTTCTCATCTCATAGAGGATGGTCCAGTATGCTATGCAGAGGACACAAGCATTGACGCTTCTTTCCTTAGTATTTATTTTATTTCTTTATTTCCTGTCTCATGTTCTTCATACTGAGTTTTACTTCCCCTGTCTCGTTAATTCTGATTTGTTTGCATCTATCTTTCTTGATGATTACCACCTCCCTAATGACTTACTGTGTGTATATATTGTCTCAGTTTTCCGTCATCTGATGATCTCTGATGATCCCTCGGGATAAAACCCCCATAGATGGTGGTCTGATTAGTACATGTACGCTCTCTGCATCCTGAGCCACAGCCACTGGAACTGGTGTCTGTGACTTATTCAGTGACACAAGAGCTTTATTTTCACACTAATTACAGATTCTGGCTAAATTTTTGCATGTTAACTAGTGTTTTACTGCACGTATGAGTTGCTAGGGGAAATGCACCTTTAGAGGCGCGAAATTCAAAACTGTTGCAAGACCAAATTTTGCAACATTTAAAGATGCAGTAAAAAAAAAAATGCAGTTGAGATGAAATAATACAGTAGCACAACAATACAACACAATAATTTCAAGACAAACCTTTGAAAAAAATGTCTTGTGGAGCCATATGGTATCTGTGTATTAATATGTGTGCAATATGTACAACTAACATTTTCAGGATGATATGTACTAAACTGTGTAACTGATGTTCTAGTTATGACCACCTCACTTGCTTGCTGATGAAGTTGATGGATGAGCAGCCACACAATGCGGTGGATGTGATAGAGGATATGAGCCGTGATGTAAAACGGAGTTTGTTAGAAGACATGCAGAGCACTCTGCAAGATCTTCCAGAGACTACAGCTGATGTGAAGCTGGCTGAGCAACAGCGCCTGCTCTTTACTCGGCCAAAAGACGTTGACCACGAGGAGGAACTGGTATTGACCACACACACCTACGCTGTCTGTTCTACAGCTTTTATATACAGCAATTCGTCCCTTTGTTAAATGCTGAGAAGATGGATATGAGATTAGTGGATCAGTGGATCAGTTCAATTCAGTTTTATTTATATAGCGCCAAATCACAAAAACAGTTGCCTCAAGGCGTTTTATATTATAAGATAGACCCTACAGTAATACAGAGAAAAAAGAGAAAACCCCAACAATCATATGACCTCCTATGAGCAAGTGCTTTGGTGACAGTGAGAAGAAAAATCTCCCTTTTAACAGGAAGAAACCTTGAGCAGAACCAGGATCAGGAAGGGATGGCAATCTGTCATGACTGGTTTGGGGTGAGGGGAGGAAGACAGGATCAAAAACATGCTGTGGACGAGAGCCAGAGATTATTAATAACTAATAATTAAATGCAGAGTGGTGTAATAACACATATTGAATGAAAAAGGTGACAGAAGAAGAAATGCTAAGGGAGGATTCTGATCACCTGATTCAGTCCTAACTATATACTTTATCTAAATGGAAAGTAGAGAGGATGTATCTCCCCCGAATCCAAACTGGAAGCTGGTTCTACGGAAGAGAGACCTGAAGGCTGGAAGCTCTGCCTGCCATTCCACTTTTAAATACTGTAGGAGCCACAAGTAAGCTCACAGTTTCAGTTTTATCTGAAACTATAAGCAGAACATTAGAGGTCATCCAGGTCTTTATGTCTTTGAGACATTCCTGCAGTTTAACTGCAGGGTGTGTTATATCATTTCATGGATAGATAAAGTTGTTTGTCATCTGCCTTAGAGTGAAAATGTATGCTATGCCTTCTAAAAAAAATATTTTTCACAACTTGGCTCATGTGATGAAGCACATTTAGTTTTAGAACTGAAGAAACTTCTCAGATGAGAGACTTCTTTAGGTGCCTTCAAGACATGTAAAAAATCCAGTTGCTTTCTTTCCAAGTGCTTTAGACTAGCATGACCTGAATGACAGAGAACCTATACAGACATATGCCTTTTAATGATACTGCCTAAGGGAAGCATGTATAATGTAAACAGAATTGGTCCTAGCACAGAACCCTGTGGAGCTCAATAATGAACCTCAGTGTGTGGGTTTATTGCCATTAAACCTAAAATTTTATCAGTAAAGTGTCATCCTTCATTGGGGGGAAAGGGTTGCTGTAAGTTGTGTTCAACTGAAGTGCTAATCCTAGTGCTAATCAAGATGGTTGAAACTGTAGAGTGAACATCATCAGACTCCTTTCCAGTGTTTCTATGCAGGATATTAACTTTGTGGACAGTAATAGGTCATAATAATAGCTTGTTTGTATGTGTATGGGCTTTGTGTAGCACTGATTTTCTGCCTGTAGTATTTTACTAAACACATTTGTAAGATATTTTGTTCTGCAGCTGATTTGTTTCAACTCCAGCTGACTTTCATGCGATGGATCTTATATTATACCTTTAATAACTCTTTAAATTTCTTGGCAACTTTATGTATGTATTACTTGTTCAGTATATGAAACTGAATTTGAATTATGTAACACAGTTTATTGGTCTTTTTTAGGTGGAAACACCTCTTCCTAATGTGAGTGAGTTGAGCTTCTACCTGGAGCAGGCTGGAGTGGGTTTGGGCAGAGAGGAGATGCAGAGAATTTTTCTTGCTCTCAAGCAGCTTGTTGAGTCGCTGCCGCTGTTGCACTGCCGACTATGGGGCAAGATTTTGGGAACAGAGAATAGCTATGTTGTTGCTGAAGCTGTTGCTGAAGGAGACGACCATACCATTGATGAACCAGTTGAAGAAGAGGAGAGAGAGGTTGATGCTCAGGAGAATGAGGTGAGGAAGTAAAAAGTGTGGTATTAAAAATGAATTGGACCTGCTTGTAATAAAGGGTAGTAAAAGAAACACATTCCTACTTTTTACACTGATGTTACACCCCTCTGCCTTTGCACGTCATCTGCTCCATTGCAACGTACAACTTAATTTACTTTTGATACCACGTACTTCTCTACCTTGTTTTCCACAGCAAAGTACCTCCTCAATATTGGTGAGCTCTATCATGATAACAGTACCAGACAACAGTGAATCATATTAACACAGTACTTTGTGTTAATATGATATACTATATAGTGTAATATCACAAATGATACAATGATAAATATGGTACAAAAACAAAAAATACAAAACCAGTTGTGAATAGTAACAGAAATGTGTGACAGTTCTAGCAGTTAATAATGTTTTCTGACTCTTCGTGGTACCAAAACTGTAAGAGGTACCATCATCAATGGAAAAACAGAAAAAGCAAGTATATCTAAGTTGAATCTGAGAGTATCACTAAAGTATTGAAGTAAAATTAATCGGTGAATTATTAATTTAGTCCAAATGTGCTTTTGTTTTCAGATAGATCTACTTCCTCAGTCGACCTATAAACCCCTGTCAGTTGTGCCAAAGGAAGCCACAGGAACAGGTGCTAATAAGTTTGTTTACTATGTGTGCAATGAGCCTGGTCTTCCTTGGGTAAAGTTACCTTCAGTCAGTCCTGCACACATCACTACTGCTCGGCAGATCCACAAATTTTTCACTGGGAAGCTGGACACCCCAATTGTGAGCTACCCACCTTTTCCTGGGAATGAAGCTAACTATTTACGAGCACAGATTGCCCGAATCTCTGCTGGCACACAAGTTAGCCCTCAGGGCTTCTACCAGGCTGGAGAGGAAGAAGGTGATGAGGAAGATGAAGCACCTGTGGACAACTATGAACCAAATCCAGACTTTGAGGGTATTCCAGCTGTTGAAATGGCTGAGTCTTTGTCTAACTGGGTGCATCATGTTCAACATATCTTGCTGCAGGTACGTGTCTAATCAGACAAGGTTCATGGGCATTCTTTCAACTTATGAGTGTGTCTGGATTTGTCCATCCATCTTCTTCAGGGTCGCAGTGAGCCTGGAGCCTCTACTGCCTTTATATAATGTGTAAAAAATTGATTTTAGGGTCGCTGCACATGGGTGAACTTGGCAGTAAAACCAGGAGAGGAATCTAATGAGGAGGGAGAGGCTGATGAGAAGGAAGAAGAGCCTGATGAGCCAGAGCCAGAGGTTGGACCTCCTATGTTGACGCCCATCTCCCAAGATGTAGGTCAGTCTTTGACTTTGGACATTTTTCAGCCAAACCAGTAAGTTCAGTGTCTCACACTGATGAGAAGGTCATAATGTTGCCCATTTATTTATTTTTAATTGAGTCTGTTTTTTTCTCAGAAATGTCCAACACTCCTCCCTGGAGCCTTAGGTTGTCCTCCACACTGACAGCTCAGCATGCAGTAGCGGTGCTGCGTTCTAACCTCTGGCCAGGGGCATATGCATATGCCTGTGGAAAGTAAGTGAGAAGATCAGAGTGCCTTTGTTTGTACATATGATATCATATTGTCATGAAGGAATAGGTGCAATTACAAAGTACCATGTGCTGTCTCTTAAAACAGGAAGTTTGACAACATATATGTTGGATGGGGTTTAAAGTATACTGGTGGGCGGTATACCCCACCTGTACTCCCACTGCCACAGAAAGAATATCCCAGTATACCAGAACTCACAGAGGCCTTGGACCCATCATTGGAGGAGGAACAGGCCCTGAAAGAAGCTTTAGAGGAGCAACAGGCTGTCCGAGAGGAAATGGAGGAGACAGATGAAGAGGAGGAGGAAGAGGATGACTGAGTAAAACGTTGACATTAAATTAAAAAAAAAAAAAAGTTATGTAAGCCAGTGGTAAATAAATCAATTTACTCATGGACCTTTACTGTAGTTCAGGACAATGCATTTTTGTATTAGAGGGCAAATGAGAAATTAGATGTTGTGGGAAAACTGACTCTTTAATAAATTGTATTATTTATTATTTGATTTATTATTTGATTTTTATGAATCAATATTTCAAAATGAATTATTAATCCATTAATAAATATTTGAAATCAAAAATAGATTTCACAAAAAAATTAAACTCTCAATGAAAGCCTCATTTTTAGAAACATTTTTGAATTCTAAATTTTAAAACAGATTTTGAAAATCTTTTTAAAAAATACAATTTTAAAAAGCACTATGAGTAAAAGGATTCAAAGTTCAAAGATTAATGGAGAGCTCAACCTCCGGGTGTGCGCCTGTCGACTCAGCCCGGACACCCGTTGAAGGTAAAGTTGCCAAATGTCGCGTTTTAACCGGGGCATCCTGTATAATGAGGAAAATTTGTTCGTTCCGTATTCTACCTTAAATGTTCCATATAGTGACCATTGTCTGCAATGCCACTTTTGACCAACAGATGGCACTCTTATAAATACCTAATCTGATTTTACTGCAATAGTATCAGACCAGTGCTTGTGTCCAGTCATAAGAGGAGTAATGTGTGATTCATTAAACCAAGGTGCCGTTTGGTCTGTGTAGCATAATAAACCGGGTAACTGAAGCCCGTATTTACAGTACTTTATTTGAATAGTTTTTATTTTTTGGCTGTTTTTCAAAAGAAATGCCCATGTGACTTCTGCTATAATTTACTTTGCTTTATTGTTTTAGATTAGATATTGATTAAAATGAATACCAACATTTTACTGTGTTTTTATTATATGAACAAGAATATGAACATACAGCACATATTTACACTATGCCCAGCTGGCTGTGCAAAATATATGCAATGAAAACCAAAGCTGAACTTGATTCAGTTTTTCATTTTTTTCTGTTTATTTTCCTAAGACGACTGACTAGTGAGTGCCTGTACTGTGGTGAAGTGGGACACTTCGTCACCCCTACTTCAGCAGACGGCTAAAAGGCTGGGCCTGTTGGCTGAAGTAGGGGCACTGGTGGGTCGCACTAGACTAAATTCATCCCTATCTTTGTTGTTGATTCCAGCTACAATCTGTTATGAAAATGATTCGGTTTTCCAGATCTGCTGCTGACTTTCTATTACACCACAGGAAAGAACACACACCAAGAATACCGTTTTAATCAATCAAATTAATTTCACTTCAGTCTGCAACAAACTGAAGCTATTTCCACGTCTCCTTTATTAGGCTGTGGGACAGTTTAAGTAAGTATGTTTCAGAGCTCTAATGTGGCGCTGTCATATCAGAAACAAACCTCAGCACTGAGAGTGCACTCAGCCAGAAAAACTTGCACATGTGTAACATGTTAGCATGTTACAAACAAAAAAGTCTGGAGGTGCATTTACACAAACGCAACAGGAAGTCCGACATTTTGAAGGTGACATTTTGTTGCTGATTTTGCCTTTTCTAGGCGTTGTACTTTTGCGAATTCCTTGTGATTTTATCGGATCAACTTCATATTTGGTCAGTCTCAACTACAGACCGGGGCCATTTTAAATTGCATAGCTTTTGAGTTTTCATCATAAGGCATGGCCACCCTATCCACCCCAAAAGTGGTGAGAATAACCATCAGACCAATATGCCACTTCAGTGTGAAAATTGTGAGTTTACATAGAACGGCCCACCCTGGTGGCATGGTGATTCGCCATGAAACAGGAAGTAGCTTTCCAAGGGCTTGAAAAGCTCGAAAACCCCTGAAATTTGGTACACACGTCCAGTTTGAACTCTGCGTTCCTGTTCTATAGCTCTTATCAGTAGTTGTTGCAAAATGGCACCACAGCACCACCTATAAAATAAAATAAAAAAACAGCCCCTGCAGTATATTTGATCTATGAGTCTAGATCTAAGAACTTTGGCAGTCTGGTGTAAGATATCAAGTTGTAAAAAAACGTTTCTTGGAGCCATATCCCAAATCCAACAGGAAGTCAGCCACTTTGAATTGAATATGTAATTTTGGGGACATTTTTCTCCATTTTCAGGCCTTATACTTTAACAAATTCCTCCTAGGGATTTCATCAGTCCAACATGACCTTCGGTGAGCGGAACTTTGGTGACCTTGGTGATGTTAAATTACGGAGCTTTTGAGGTTTCCTGAAAAGGTGTGGTCATGGCTGCACGTCGAGTTCGACCATTCGCCATGAAGCACGAAACTGCTCTATCTCAAACACACATTGTCCAATCTCTCCCAAGATTGCCCACAGGCATGATGAGAGTCGAGCCCTGAACAGATTGATGTGCCAATTGGCTGCAATAGTTAGAGCACTTCGTAGTGGGAAGAGGAAATGCACAGTAGGTTATAATTATTATTGGATCTAGATTAAATTTTCACTGGTGTTTCCACCCATGATATTCATCAGTTTGACATTTGGTCAAGTGGTATTCTCCATCGCCACCTAGTGGGCATAGGCTGTGTTCAGCAAGGCTCGACCATCACTGCTTGTAGCTGTAATAATAATAATAATAATAATATTACT